>JAJOOH010001762.1:0-73992 GCA_029582605.1 Solanum gracilifrons | reverse complement strand
CACTCAACATCTCAACCTCAGGCACACAACGACGAATAATCCCATCAGCACAACTACGATACAAATAAGGTTCATCCCAAAAGAATCTCTTCACATCATGCATAAACTTTTTCTTTTGATGAAAAGACAAATCGGGTGGCACAATATCGCTTGCCAAATAATTAGCAAAGTCCGCGAACCAAGGAATCAAATAATTAGAAGCAGCCAATACCTGTTCATCTGGAAAATCATCATTAATTTCAGCCGTATCTCCAAGCTTTAGCATAGCCTCTTCCTCTAATCTGGACAAGTGATCGACAACTTGATTTTCAGTCCCCTTTCTGTCAAACTCTTGCAGCAGCAATACCCATCTAATCAATCTCGGTTTTGCATCCTTTTTCGCCAACAAATACCTCAATGCAGAATGGTCAGTATGCACTATGACCTTAGTACCAAGCAAGTAGGATCGAAATTTCTCGAATGCAAAAACCACCGCAAGAAGTTCTTGTTCGGTCACAGTATAATTCTTCTGGGCCACGTTCAGAGCTTTGCTAGCATAGTAAATAGGGTGAAGAATTTTCTCGCGCCTTTGACCCAATACTACACCAAGCGCCACTCCACTCGCATCGCACATTACCTCAAACGGTTGTCCCCAATCCGGTGAAATAATGATAGGTGATGTAACCAACTTTTCCTTCAACTCTCCAAATGCTCTAAGACAAGCATCATCAAAATAGAACTTACTCTCCTTCTCGAGTAGTTTGCACAAGGGATGTGCAATTTTTGAGAAATCTTTGATGAATCTCCTATAAAAACCTGCATGCCCAAGAAAACTTCTAACACCTTTTACAGAGATGGATGATGGGAGCTTTTCTATTACCTCAACTTTAGCTCTATCAACCTCAATACCTTTCTTTGAAATTCGATGACCCAACACTATACCTTCTTTCACCATGAAATGACATTTCTCCTAGTTCAGCACCAAGTTGCAGTCTTCACATCGTTTGAGCACCTCGGCTAGATGTTCTAGACAATGCTTAAACGAATCACTTACCACTGAAAAATCATCCATGAACACTTCAATAGTGTCCTCCACCATATCAGAAAATATCGACATCATACATCTCTGGAAGGTCGCTGGCGCATTGCACAATCCTAATGGCATCCGTTTGAAAGCAAAAGTCCCATATGGGCAAGTGAAGGTGGTCTTCTCTTGGTCTTCTGGAGCTATAGAAATTTGATTGTAGCCCGAATACCCATCAAGAAAACAATACCAACCCTTGCCTGAAAGTCTATCCAACATCTGGCCCATGAAAGGCATAGGAAATTGGTCTTTTTCTGTTCACGCATTCAACTTCCGGTAATCCATGCAAACTATCCATCCAGTGACATGCCTCATTGGAACAAACTCATTTCTTTCATTTGGAACCACAGTCATACCACCCTTTTTAGGTACACACTTCACAGGACATACCCAATTACTATATGAGATGGGCTAAATAACTCCCGCATCCAGCCACTTGATGATCTCCTTTTGACTACTTCTTGCATAGGTGGATTTAATCTTCTCTGGTGCTCTACACTAGGCTTATGATCTGGCATGAGTTGGATTTTGTCAGAACAGTCGGTGTTTCGTGCTTGCCTTCAGCACCTTCATGTTTTGGACCATTGGGGCGGTATGGTACTACTTCGCGGAACTATTCGGTGAAGCGTCGACTGCTTCTTCCATCGTCTTTTTGATCCTTCTTCTTCAGGGCTTCGCGTACTAGAACAAAGGGCGGAGTAAATCCCTTCGGTGAATCACCAAGTGTGCTTGGCGATGCTCGGGCTTCAGCTTCGTCGCTCTTTTCAGCCTCTTTGTTCCTTTTTGGGTCTAAGTATCCATGCTTTCACTATAACTTCAAATACCTAAAACATAAGAGTTTTCATCAGATATTTAGACAAATTAAAAATTTGAGGACAATATTCTTATCAAAATAAAGCCCTAAATGAGTCCAATTTGTGGACTCATTAACACCCCCAACTTAAAATTTTGCTTGTGGTCAAGCAAATTCAAGTTCAGCCGTTCAAAAAGAGCGTCTCAAACAGTGATACACAAGACTCAATCATGAACATAACTTATGCAAAGATCAAATGTGTACTCAAAGATTCAAGTTGTGACACACCATTACCAGAGATTCTCGTGCTCATAATACTTGCTACTTGTGCAGGTTAAAGATTGACAAAAATTATCTACATGCCCTCTCATGAAGAATGATTCCATATTCACACACACAAGTTAATCAATTCAAGATCAAGAATAAGATGCAACGCTCACATTAAAAAAGAGGAACACAATGCATGTTTTTACCCATAGGTTTACCCTTATTTTCCAATCGACTTTTGATTCGGTTTACTCAAGATCAAAAAAGTATTTCTAACGCTTGTAATGAGAATGAGTGCAAAGGTATGGTCATTTAGGCTCAATGGATCCTTCCTCGTGGGATGTGGTATTCTCACGGCATTCCCTTCTGCTCCTTTAATATTTCTTTTTCTAATGCTTCTAAGTCACCTGTTTATTCATCTTCATGGATTGCTTGGAAACCCGATTTCTTTTGTATTTATTCCACAGGTTTTTTTTTTAGATTGAAGGGGTTTCCGTTGTTCTGCAACAACATGGGTTAAGAGGGACTTTTCATGCACTTCTTGACTTCTCCTTTTCCTTTTCACCACACCGCCAACTTATGCAGTTGGCCTAAGTTGGCTATTCACTAAACCACAAATTAAAAGGATTATAGGTAGTGGGTCAAGTTAGGTCTAGGGTTCATCAAGGTTCTTCCAAAGAAAGGTAAGGCTCAAAGGGTGTTCAAAAGAGTTTCGCACACTCACGGGTAGGCCACAAAAGAGGTATATGTCAAATTTGTCTTACACTTTTTAAAGTTGCCTAAGATCATTTCAAGAGGACACCATCCTAAATCAATCAGACTAACACGGCAAATTCTAGGTTTATTTATGCATGATTCAAAGCGAGCTAATCACACCAGGCATCGACAATTAAATTAAGCAAGACTACACACTTTCACTAGTGTGCAACGGTTATAACAAGAGAATCAATTCGATAAATGGCTAATCACAACGAGATGCAAAGAGTTCACATATTGTCTATGCAACTTCATTTGGCCTCATCGTAGCCATACATTCATGTTCGTTCAATGAGAGCACTATTCAAGTCACCGGTGTTGATCGAAACCTAGACTTATTTTTCTGTAAAAGAACAGCCACATAATTCAACTCACGAAGGGTGGCAAAAATGTGCGAAAAATTAAAAAAAATTTGGAATGGTCAAAATCATTTTGCAATTAAAAGCAAAAGAGAGACACGAGCTCAAACATCCACAGAAAAGCAGTAATTAACACAATTATAACAGACAATCCAAATGTATTCAAAACACGAATCATAAACAACACACAAAAGTGTGGGCCTCACCCCACCACAAATAAAAAGCAATTTGTCCTCAAATGCAAATAATAAGAATTCGGGAGGCAAAATAAAGAAAGACATAGATGGGGATAGAGAATAATTCTAGTTAGGCAGCTGTTTCAAGTTGGAGTCCTTCAGCAAATGTCGCGTAAAGCAGAAAGTATGCTGGGCACGTTTGGTGCATTGCCGATTGATTCATCAAGTTCTGTACAACATTTCTTAGCATTCCAGTGCGCCTATCTTCAACCCATGCTCTCGAGTGTTTAATCAGCTTTTGTGTTGGCCTGTAGTTTATCCAGTTCGTTCCCATTCTGTAGTCGCGTTTTGTTTTATGAGTGATTTGGTGCTTCACCAAACAAAATTTTACTTCGCTGAGTTTTACAAAACTTCTCAGCAGTTGTGGATGTTCAAACAACGGTGACAATCTGGCTCGCCAATCAGATGGGCTATTCATCGAAACTGGCCTGAGCTCACAGAGTTTTACAAACTCTAGATTTTGAAGATATCTTGAATCAAATGGCGGAATAGATTTAATCGCTGACTTCTTTGGCAACACGCCAGATGGGTCTGATGATCGCCATTATGCACCTCTTTGGCACCTATTACACTTTAGTTTATAAAACTAAGACACTATTATTTTACTAGTATGCCAATATAAGATAATATGGGGTTTTGGGTTGCCTCCCAAACAACGCCTGAGTTAACGTCGCGGCAGGACGCAAGTCAAAGATTACTCTTCGTCCTTGGAATCACCCATGGTGTAATTAGGTGAATCTTCAGTGAACGGAGGATAGTGACCTGTCATTAAATGGGTGATTTGAGCATCCTTCATTTGAATTGTCATGGAGTGAGAGGCTGACACTTTGTTTAGCATTTCGACGATTCCCTTCATCTCATTCAACAACTTCTCATGTGCCTCAATCTTTTGTTGAATGAGTGATAGGGCTTCATCATCCTGTAGACCTCTCTATTTTTTCCCATGCCTACATTCTCAAAAGGAGGTGCTTTTCTTTCCCCATGGCTTGCACCTCTAATTCTGTGACTCTGGTAGATAGAGCATTCAACTGCGTCGCTAGTGCGTCACCACTCCTGCTTCTTTTTGGCTTCTTTGTTGGCTTCTACCATGCCATCAAGGAGTTTTGCTACAATTTCATAAGGCTGGTGTAGCATACCGCCCTTGCAAATTTGATCAGCCATATCTCTATTCTCGGGTACTAGACCCCTGTAGAAGTACTCTAGTAGCCCCTTTTCTGTCATCCCTTGAGATGGGCATGGTTGCAGCACCGCTTGAAACTTCAGCCACATTTCTTGAATAGTCTCATCCCTTTCCTGTTTGAAGGTCAGGAGGTTGTCCCTGAGATTCAATAGTTTCAGAAGGGTATAATCCGTTTGGTATCCATAATGGTTTTCCATCCTTAGTTCGCTGCTTTGATATTCAAACTAGCAAAACAAAACTACAATTTAGATTAGTAACACTAAAACTTAGAAAGAATAAAAAATTCTATTTAACTACGAATTCCTAAATAACACCACTCCCCGGCAACGGCGCCATTTTGATGCTTATCGTGATCAACGTCATTAACCTACGGTACGAGTGTCTACGATCGTCGATAATATAGTAACCCAACAAAAGGTTGGGGTCGTGTCCCAAGGGAGTGGTTTTGAGAATTAATAAAAAAATAAAATTTAGTTCTAACTAGTTGTAGCTAAAAATATTAACGAGTAAAAACATAGTAAATTACAGGGGGTGACACAAAAGTGTCAAATAACGATTTGGGGGTTTTGTCATAATTAGTAAAAGTAGCAAAAAAATAGCAAGAAAATCAAGTATGGGGAACAGTTCTTGGGGTGTGACCGCAATACTGGTTGAGATAAGTAGTTGGGTACATGCTTTTGACCGGAAATTTGTAAGATAATAGTGACTAGGCTAAGCTTTAAATGGAAATAAGTTACCTCCCAGGCAACTTACCCTGTTTCAAATGCGTTCCTCTCGGATACACATTTGCCGCATAAAGACCAGCCTACGCCTTAACCACACACTCTCTCGAGGTGAGTGTTAGGATATGGGACTAGGGCTCACCCTCTCGGGCTGAACCTCATGTCAACCCACTCCTTAGGCCATCAGTCTAGCAGTCTTGGTTTCGCGACCTCCTTCTCGGGCAAGCTGAACACACATGACTGGCTTTGTATTTGCAACTACAAACCTATTAGATTAAACCACAACCACTAGGTCAAAATCACCATTACATTACATCTAACCTATCCGCAAGCAAGACCCAACAATAATATCAACACATATTTGCTAAATCACACCCCAAGAATTGGGGTTTTTAGCCACACATCAAGAAATAACTAAATATAACTAAAATGACAGTAAAATAAATGGGTATAAGAAATTAAACCTTGATTTAAGAAAAGGAAGAAGAATGTAGATGACCCACTTCCAACTTGGGAAGATGAAATCCTTCTCTCTTCAAGTCTCCCACAAAACTCTCTCCAAACTTGCGAGAAGAATATCCAAAAAGTACTATTCTATTCTATAAATTAAAATAAAAGTTCGACCCTTAAAAATAATAATAAGTTCAGTATTTATAGACTTTAGAAAATAGCACTGGCGGATATTTTGGCGAAGTTAGTCGATATCGCCGAATGACTTCGGCGACTCGCCCTTCGTCTGTCTCATCGCCGGTTTGTGCTTGCCTTCAGCACCTTCACGTTCTGGACCTTTGGGCGGTATAGTACTGCTTTATGGAATTGTTTGGCAAAGCGCCAACTGCTCTTTTGGTAGCCTTTTTTATTTTTCTCCTTCAGGGCTAGCTAACATAAAAGGTTTTCATCTCATGAAATAACTGTTTTTTAAACCCGGACTAACTGGCGTAAAAGCTTCCATCTCATAATCATATCCACTCTGTGCTAAGCATAATTCTCTTTCAATTCATTGTAAGTCTTTACTTAAGTTCATGTTCATGAAAGAATGACCTAGCATTCAAATCAACAAGGCATCATGATAGCTCATAAAATCCTTAGGTGAGAATGGCCTTTCAACCTTAGAATCATCAATATGTGAGTAAACCTTTCACATCATGTTCATTGTGTGTTCATGAGAATAACCTTTCATTCAACACAACAAGATCATCATAGTCATAATTAATTCATGCATAATAATGTGCAAGGGTATGGGGGAGAATGATCTTTCAATAAATACCACAATTTCACCATACTCATGGAATCTTCATTCTAAAAGTAATTCTTGAAGCACATGCATAATTCTCATGTTCATGTACAAATTCTCATAATTTACCCATTAAGAATCATGAATCACATCAACCCAACATCTAGAATTTATACGTTAGTTATTGGTTATAACACAATTCAATCAATTCAAATAATTCATACAATACCCATTTACATGCTTCTAAAATCAATTAACCCACATTAAGATCACAATTTAGCAATATAGGGGATCCATGGGTGCTTGGGGGAATTTCCCCATAATTCAACCGTAAATCATCAATTCAATCATAACCCAACAAAATTAAACTATTGAAAATATTTTTAAGAAGAACCCATGTCACTCGAACAAAACCCTATCTTTTGGGGAAAATTGTAACTTTTTAAGGGGCTCTATGGGTGTAATCTACCCATAGATGACAACTACCATACCTTGATGGTGAATCCTCAAAGAATTTGATGAAAACACCCTTGATTTCTTCAAGCCCAAGCTTCAATTTTACTCTTCTTCTTCTTGGGATTTTAGACAGAGAAATGGTGTCAGGAAGATGAACTTTTGATTTTGATTTGGGTCTTTGTGAAAGTGATTGTTTGGGTGTTTAATGACATAAATACCATATATATTTATTTAAAAATAATATAGAAATAGACCCACTTAAATTGGACTTAAATAAAAATTACAAAATCCCCCCCCCTCCTTGCCCCCACGTGTGGACTGCCTAGAGTTCCTAAGGCATTGTCCACGAGGGGCTGCACGGACAGTGAACTGCTCCACGTACCATGGTCCCTCCTTTGGACTTGTTCCTTTGTATTGTGAAGCTAAGGCATAGTCCACGAGGGCTCTCACGAACCGTGGAAGATTCCATGTGTCGTGGTCCCTCACGTGTACTTGCCTCTTGCCCAAACGGCTAAGGCAAGTTTCATGAGGGGTCTCCCAAGGGCAGTGGAGCTTTCCATGCTCCATGAATGGGACCTTGAACTTTCCTCCTTTCCTATATGGCTAAGGCATTTGTTCATGAGAGGGGCTTCACGTGCAGTGGAGTTTTCCACCTTCCGTGAACCCTCAAGTGAACTACCTTTTTGCCAAAGAAATGGCTAAGGCATAGTTCACGAGGTCTTCAACGGACAGTGAAGGATTTCATGCTCCGTGATGCCTCACGCGAACAATGCCTTTTTCCCACACGGCTAAGGCAAAGTTCAAGAGTTCTTGTTCGGGCAGTAATGCCTTTCACTTTCCTTGAACATACAGTTAGCTAAATTTTGTGGGCTCTTTTAGGGTCCTCCTCAAGGAACCTTGGTTGGTCCTTGGGGGGGTCGTACCGTGACGTTTAGCCCCTAGAATAATTTATTCTAAGTACGGGGAGTTACTTTACATTTCTCAACCACGCATTAAATTCTAAAACTCATACGTAAGTCTCTTGTTTCACCTATTAATTTTCGGAGTGTTACATTATCTCTCCCTTGGGAACATTTGTCCTTGAATAACGATCTGGAGACCTTACAGAATTAAAGACTCAAGACTAGCAGCCCAACATGCATGAAATATCAAAATAATGCATCACATAAAGGAGGAAACTTCAACTCCATCTCAACATAATCATTGCATTAAAAAGAAAGTAGAAATTACATCTATCAACCCAATATGCATGAAACTCAACTTTTCTCATGTTCATAGGAGGAACTACCTTCTCCAATAAAATCTTGCTCAACACAACATTATGGAGCCAATATGCCATCTCATAAAACATAATAAAGTATGTTCATCAATTCACCTCATGAAGTCAATTATGCAACATAATACTCAAATGTACAAAAAACATGAAAAACACAATTCATGAAAACAACTCATTCATCACTAAACATGAATTTTTCTCAAGAACATGCATAATCTTAAGGAAATTATGGAGAACACAAATATCACACATGACTCCCAAAACTAGGAACTCAAGAGGAACTACTTACCTCAAGCTTGAATAGAAGTAGAAGGAAAAACATGAGGATAGTGGGACTTCATATCGGCCTCGGCCTCCCATGTAGCACCCCAACTAAATGATTCCTCCATAACACCTTTACGGAAGCTACTTCCTTGTTTCTAAACCTTTTAACTTGCCAGTCCAAGATTTCTACCGGAATTTCTTCATAGGATAGACTCTGATCAACCCCCAATCCCTCAAAGGGGATAATGGATAGTGGATCTCCAATGCACTTCTTAAGCATGGAAACATGAAATACTGGGTGAACCAGAGCCAACTCATTCGGTAAGTCTAACTCATATGCAACTTTCTCAACACGTTTCAAGATTTGATATGGGCCCACATACCGGGTACTAAGCTTCCCATTTTTACCAAACCTCATTACACCTTTCACAGGTGAGATTTTTAAGTAGACCCAATCATTAACTTCAAATTCTAGATCCCCTTTTCTAACATCGGCATAAGACTTTTGCAGACTTTAGGCCGTCTTCAACCTCTCTCTAATGACTCAAACTTTTTCAATGGCCTCATAAATTAGTGTGGGACCAATTAGAGCAATTTCACCTACTTCAAACAAACCAATCGGAGACCTACACCTTCTACCATACAATGCTTCAGAAGGAGCCATGACAACACTTGAGTGGTAATTATTGTTGTAGGCAAACTCTATTAATGGTAGATGGTCATCCCAATTACCTTTGAAGTCTGTAACATATGCCATGAATATATACTCTAAGGTTTGGACGGTACGTTCCGCTTGACTATCCATTTGAGGATGAAAAGTCGTGCTAAGCTTAACCTTAGTATACCAAGCCTTTTTTGGAATTCCTTCCAAAAATATGAAGTAAATTGAGTACCCCGATCTGAGATAATTGATAAAGGAACCCCATGTAACTTCACTATCTCCTTGATGTACAATTTGGCACAGTCTTCTGCCGAAAAGGAAACCTTGGTGGGAATAAAGATGGTGGATGTTGTCATTCTATCAACAATGACCCAAATAGAGTCCATGTTCACATCCTCCCACTTCCAAGTGGGAATATCTATATCTTGGGACAAGCCTCCGGGTATTTGGTATTCGACTTTAACTTGTTGACAATTTGGACATTTAGCCACAAAACCGCTATATCCTTCATCATACCATTCCACCAATAGACTTCCCGTAGGTCACGGTACATCTTGGTGGCTCCCGGATGAATAAAATACCTAGAACCATAAGCCAATTCTAGAATATTCTCTCTCAAGCCATCAACATCAGGAACAAATATTCAACCTTGGAATCTAAGCTACCCATCTCCACCTTGGGAGAAAGCCTCAACGGACTTCTTGAGTACCGACTCTTTTAACTCAACTAATATAGGATGAAGGTCTTGCTTACACTTCACGTCCATCCAAAGGACGATTCGGAAGCATTATGGACCATGACACCACCCTTGGTGAAATCCACTAGTTGAACACCTTGCTGGACCAACCTATTGACGAGTCCACAAATTGGAATCATTTAGGGTTATATTTTGATAGATTTAGTGTCATCAAATGCATATTTTATCTCAATATATGATGAAAACCCTTAAGTTTTAGGTATTTTGAGTTTGAGGGAAATCATGGACACTACTTAGCAAAAAAGGAACAAAGGCAGCTAAAAGAATGAAGAAATAAAAATTTGAGAATCGCCGAACCCATTCGGCGAGTCGCCAAAAGGTCTTATCCTTACCTTTTGTTCCAGTGTGCTGAGCCCTGAAGGAAAGGATCAAATTGGTGGTGAAAGAAAGCAGTCGAAATATCGCCTAGCAGTTCCACAAAGCTGTACTATGTGGCCCAATGATCCAAACACGACGATGCTGAAGGACAGGGCAAGACGGCCATGAAACCTACCAAAGGGCGGATCACCGAGTTGATCGGCGATCTCAACTAACGACGCCAAATGATCCGCTGCAGCACAAACTTTTGAAAATTATAAATATTCGTTGAGAGTTGTAGCTTAGTATCAAATTTTTAATATAAAAGTTTTAAGATAGAATTTTGAGTTCTAAGTTTGGAGAGGGTTTTGAAGAACTTGAAGGTTCAAAGAGTTTCAACTCCAAGATTTTGGTTTTGGGTCCTTGGATTCTTCACTCTTTGCTTGTTTTGAGACTTAAATCTTAATACACATTTGAATGCAAACTCATATTGGTATAAATTTCTATCTCTTTTCATGTCTAGCTAAAACCCCAATTTTTGGGGTGTGATTTTGTGAATATGGGTTAGATTAATTGTTGGGTTTTGCATGATGATAGTTTATATGTTGTTTAAATGTGATTTCGTTTAGTAGTTGTGGTGTAACTTAATGAAATTGTAATTGCAAATATGATTTCGCCTTTGTGTTTTCGGCTTGCGAGAGAGAGAGGTCGTAAAACTAAGACTACTAAATTGATGGCCGGTGAGAGTAGGTCGACATAAGGTTCAGCTCGAGAGAGTGAACCCTAGTCCTTCTCCCACACACTCAGCTCGAGAGAGTGAGTAGGCTAAGGCGGAGGCAGTTCTTCATGCGGCAAGTGGGTGTCTGAGAGGAACCCATTTGATTCGGGGTGAGTTGTTCAAGAGAAAGCTTACCCCTACTATAGTCTAGCCTAGTCACAAATATTTAATGAAATTACTATCAAAAGAATGTACCCAACGATCTAGTCTAATCTGTATTCCTACAACATCCTAAGAATCCCCTCTCCTTGATTAGTACTCTTTGCATTTTTGCTTATTTTTACTTATGATAAAACCACATTGTTAATTGATACTTTTGTGTCACCCCTTAAGTTTAGTATGTTGGTATTCGGCAATGTTTTTAGCTATGACTAATTAGAGAATAATTTTATTTTTCTATTAATTTTCAATCCCACTCCCTTGGGACTCGAACACAACCACTAGTTGGGTTACTATACTATTGTACGATCGTAGACACTTGCATTGGAAGTTGTGTTATTTGAGAATTCTTAGTTTTGTAAAATTTTTGTTCTTCTTAATCATAGTTTACTCACTTAATTTTCCTTTTTGTTTGAGTATTTGTGTGTCATAAAAGGACATATGAGTACAAATGGGGAGAATATCTGCCAAGCGGGTCATCTAGCGGGTGGTGCTTTTCATCGATGATGTTAATAGTGTTTATAACCCTACCCACGTGGGCGAGATAGGTGCAATTTGCATGCCACAAGCCAACTTAAATGCAATGTTTGAAGTTAGTAGCGTGACACTCCAACTCATACATTCAAGAGGTTTATTTGGAGGGTTAGAGCATGAAGATCCGCATGAACATATACGAAGCTTTGTGGAAGTGTGCACCCATTTATCGTTCAAGAATCCATACGGCTTCGCTTATTTCCATTATCATTGATCGGGGGAGCTACTAAATGGTTGGTCAAGTTTCCAAACAACTCCATCAAATCATGGGAGGAGCTAGTTATGGCCTTTCACAAAAGATTCTTTCCTCCATCAAGAATGATGAAACTGAGGGACGACATTCAGAATTTTAAGCAAAAAGAGGGTGAACCAATTCATGTATCATGGACAAGGTTCAAGAGATTTTTGCGTAAGTGCCCAACGCATGGACTGCTAGGTGAATTGTTGCTCCAATACTTTTACCATAGTCTGGACTCGGTTAATAAAGAGATAGCTGATCAATTGGTACAAGGAGGAATAATGTTACAATCATTTAAAGTAGCATCATTTCTTCTAGATGGTACGACTAAAGTAAACCAGGCATGGCACTCCAAAGATGATCAAGTTTCCCTATTGTGCTTCAGATTAACACAAGAACAACTCGATAAAGAAAGAGAGAGGGACAAAAACAACAAAAAGATGTTGTTTCAAATGGAAATTCTACAAGAACACATGAAGGGGACATATGGAGTATTTCGAGTTGAGGAGGGTTCTTCTTCCGGTTATTCAAAACCGAGGGATAATCAAGGTTGGAACTCCAGAAGATACAAGGAGGGTTTCCACCCACGCTATCAACAGCGGGGCGGAAATCAAGGTTGGAATTATTATAGGGATAAAGAACCAAGGAGATATTGGCAAGATTGGGCTGAGCAAGATGATCATGAGAAGGATCATACTCACTTGAGTGAAATCCCAAAATCCAAAGGGAGTGCAAGTAGTCCTCGGGTAAATGATTTATTGTCATGCATACTCGATAAATTTGAGGGTTCTGATGAATTTCTAATAGGGATGAAAGATGACTTTTCATCATTGAACAGTAAAGTGAATTCTCGTGCTGATGCCATCAAAATATTGGAAGGTCAATTGAGTCTACTATCAGCTCAATTAATGTCCAAAACACCGATGAAAGATACTGAAAAAGAGCTGGCTGTAGTTATCCGTAGCAAAAAGATGGCAATAGGGAATGTGATGGAAGATGAGGATCCTCAAAAGCATGAAGAGAGCAAAGGTATACAGGAACAAGAATTACCTATTCGCCAAAACCTTGCCAAAGAACCACAAAAGAAAGCAGAGCAATAAGTTCAAGTTCCTAAAGCCATGCACCTTTTACTCAAGATACCTGCACCATTTCCCCAACACTTGAAATAGAAAAATGAAGATGAGAAGTTCAAAAAGTTCTTGTCAATGTTCAAGATATTATCCATTAACCTCCCTTTGAAGGAAGCATTGTTGGAAATGTCGAGATACACCAAACTCATGAAAGAGCTAGTTACAAAGACAAGGAGCTTGGACTATGAAACTATTGAAGTACCCCATTGTTGCAGCACAATTATGACAAAAAAGCTAATCACTAAGAGAGAAGATCTTGGGGCATTCACCATCCAGTGCACCATTGGTATGCTTCAATTTGCTAAAGCTTTGTGCGATCTAGGAGAAAGCATCAACTTGATGTTGTATGCAATGTACGAGAAGCTTGGTTTTAGTGAACCAAAATTAACCACAATAAGACTTCTTATAGCAGATCGATCAATCAAGCATCCAATAGGGATACTTTACGACATCTTGGTAAAAGTAGATCGGTTCTTCTTTCTGACTGATTTTGTGATTTTAGATTGTGAGATCGATGCTGAAATCCCCATTATCTTGGGAAGACCATTCTTAGCAACCGGGGGGGCATAAGTGGATGTCGATAGCGGGGAATTGAAGTTCTGGGTGAACAATGATGAGGTAACCTTCAATATTTGCAAATCCATGAGATAGCCAAGCGATATCCATGTGGTGTCAACTGAGGATGTTATAGATGAGGCGGTGGAAAGTGTGAGCCATTTGATGCAAAAGAATGAACCCCTTGAATTTGTGCTTGCTAATTATGATTAATCTGAAGTTCAGGGTAATGATGAACTAGTAGCTGCCTTATCGGGATTAGGAGTGTATTCAAGGAATCCAATCAAGTTGGATATCAACCTGAAAAACAGAGAAAGTCCTCCTCCAAAGCCATCAACTGAGGAACCACCAAATATAGAGTTAAAAGCACAACCATCTCATCTCAAATATGTCTTTTTGGGAGCCAATAATACTTTACCTGTGATTATCGCAACTGACATGCTTGAAAGGAAGGGTGGTAACCAATGATGGGCTAGAGACAAAGGCTGGAAGGATCGAGATCGTGAATTGAGGGACCACAATCCGAATTGGAAGGATGGGGAAAATGATAGATATGTGCCGCCAAAACCCCAAGGATTGGGAAGGTGGTAGGTCTGAGGATATGCTCTCACGTATTCTCAACAAAATTGAAGGGTCAGACAAAATGTTTAAAGGCATGAAAGAAGATGTGTCCACCCTTAGCCAGACCGTCACCTCCCATACAGTTTTGATTAAGCAGTTAGAGACCCAAATGGGTCATATCTCGTCTCAACTCAATCCGAGACAGCAAGGGGGTTTGCCAAGTGACACTATGGTTAACCCCAAAAATGAGGTTTGAAGGTGGACTTGCGTCGTGCCACGACATTAAATAAGACGTTGTTTGGGAGGCAACCCAAAACCTTTTATTGCTTTATGTTGCTTTGATTAAATAATGGTGTGTCGATTGTGCAGATGGAAGTGTGGAAAGTGATAGAAAAGTGCAGATTGGTGAGCAATAGGTCCAATCATCGAATCGTCGAATGATTCTGCGACCTCGAACTAGACCGCCATTAGACTCAACACCGACTTACATTGGAGTCTGTAAAACTCGGCGAGGGCAGGAAATTCTTGGTAAACCGCCGACCATTTTGGCGATCCTGGCAAAGACAGCAGTTTGGACTCCCCAATTAACTGGGGACTTCTGTTAAAATCGGCAAAGAATGTGATTGCTCGGCGTTACATCGAATGGTTCGGGGTTCACGACTAATGTCGCCGAGTGGTTAAGAACTGGATTGTTTTTCAAGCCAAAGATTTAAAAGTTTTAATTTCCTACGTTCTCCGTCATTTTCAAACTTTACAAACTCAGACCTAGTTTACTTTCAATATCATTTCATTTCTATTATATTTTGGTTGATTTGGTCTCGGATTTGGATTACCTTGCCGCCTAGGGTTTCAATTATTTCGTAGTTAGCACAAAAGGTCAATTTTCTTTGGCCCAAATTTATTTTATTTATGCTCATTTGCAATAGCCAGATCTTGTTGAAAGTATTCTAACCATGCCAGATAGGACTAGATTATTCACAGGCATGCTTTAATTTGTCAATCTTGCTCGAGTAGTTGTGACGGTAGAATTCTAGTGATTGTATGCCTTAATTTGGATTAAAATTGGATGGATTGTGTTTGGTTCTATGGGTCATACCTTGATTGTACTAGTGCATACATTGATTTTGTCTTTAGAGGCTACAGGGTTGAATTCCAGAAGATGAGCTGAAAATAGGTACGTTGAGCCGTTTGGCGAGCTGGGTCAAGCTCGCCGAACTACTCGGCGGTTCACCTAGCATCTCCATTTTGCCTTTAAATTAATGATAAATGTGGTGTTAATTCTGTAACTTTTGGCGAGAATTTGAAGGTCGCCAAAGACTTCCAGCGACTCACCGAAAGAGTCGGCGCAGCTTATCAGTGCTTTTGTCAAATATTTCTCTAACTTCTCTTTAAGATTTTGCATACATGACTAAACCTAAAGCCGTTGAAAGAATAACGCCAGCTCAAGAGAAGTCCGAAGGAATTGCGATAAAGGAAGATGTAGTTATGTCAAAAGGAAAAACTTTGATACTACCCACAACTACTGGGACAGGCAAGGGTAAGAAGCCCACTCCTGCAAGGATTACCATTACCCTAGAACCTGATACTCCTTCATGGGCCAGGGGATTTTGCAGAGCGGTACATGTCTTTCTGGCAGACTCACACTCAACAGACCTTGGTGAATCAGGCACTGAGGCCCCAACAGATGGAGAGACTACATAGATAGGATTTCTCTTTACCTCCATATCAGTGTTTCTTTATTTTACATTTTGGATACTATGTTATTCGCATTTGAGGACAAATACTTTTTTAAGTGTGGTGGGGTGAGGCTCACCTTCTGTGTGTTATTTGTGACTCGTGTTTTTGTGTATGTATTTGGGTTGTTCTGTTTAAAAATTGTGTTTGATATACTGTTTCTGTAGATGTTTGAGCTTATGGCTCCTTTTATTTTAAATTGCAAAAATGATTTTGACCCGTCCAAAAATTTTAGCCACCTCTCGTGTGTTGAATGTGGCTGTTCTTTTGCAAAAATTAAGTCTCAGTTCCGATCAATACCGATGACTTGAATAGTGCTCTAAATCGAATGAACATGAATGCGCGGCTATGATGACGCCAAATGAAGTTGCATAAATAATATGTGAACTCTTTGCATCTCGTTATAACTAGCCTAGTATCGAATTGAGTCTCTTGTGATGATCATTGCACAGTAGCGAAAGTGTGGAGTCCTGTTTGACTGATAGTGTCAATGCCTAGTGTGATGAGCTTACCTGCGAACTATGCATGATGGATCCTAGAATTTTCCTCATTGGTCCGATCAACTAAGTGATGTTATCTCTTGATATGATCTTAGGCAGCTTCTAAGAGTGTGAGCCAATTTGACATATACCTCTTTTGTGACCTACCTTGTGAGTGTGTGAACCGCTTTTGAACACCCCTTGAGCATTACCTTCCTTTGGAAGAAACTTGATGAAAACTAGACCTTTCTTTATCCATCACCCATAATCCTCATGAAGTAGTGGTTAGTTGAATAGCCAACTTAGGCCAAAAGCCTAAGTTGGGGGTGTGGTGAAAAGATAAGGGCAAGTCAAGAAGTGCAAGGAAAGTCTCCTCTACCCATGGTTTTGAGAAAAATGGAACCCGTCCATACAAAGAAAAGAGTAAAGAGAATAAAAAATAAAAAGAATGAAAAAGTAAGTTGTGGAATAAAGTACAAAAGAAATGGGGTTCCCAAACAATCCATGGAAAGGGAATAATATGTTGACTTATAAGCACTAAAGAGAATGATAAAGGAAAAGGAAAGGAAGTATTGTGAGCACCACATTTTATGAGGATGAAAGTCATTGAGCCTATATGATATACCTTTGCACACAGCCCCATTACAAACCTTGGAAAGACCTTTTTGATCTTGAGTGGGCTGAAACAAATGTTGATTAGAAAATACGGGCAAACTTATGGGTGAAATTATGCGTTGTGTTCTTCTTTGTTAGTGTGAGAGTTGCATCTGATTTCGAAACTTGAAACTATGAACCATTGTGTGAATATGGAATCATTCCTTGTACGAGGGCATTTGAACACTTTGGTTGAGCTTGAACTTGCAATTGAAGCAAGTATTGTGAGCATGAGATTCTTTGATATTGGTGAGTAACAACTTGAATCTTTCAGTGCACAATTGATCTTTGCATAAGTAAATTGAGTCTTGTTGTGTGCATTCATGATTGAGTCTTGTGTAGCACTATTCGAGACACCATTTAAGAACGGCTGAACTTGAGTTTGCTTGTTGACAAGCAAAAGTTTAAGTTGATGGTGTTGATCAGTCCACAAATTGGACTCATTTAGGGCTATATTTTGATAAAATTAGTGTCCTCAAATGCATATTTTATCATAATATTTGATGAAAACCCTTAAGTTTTGAGGTATTTGGAGTTTGAGGGAATGCATGGACACTACTTAGCAAAAAAGGAACAAAGGCAGCTGAAAGAACAAAGAACTGAAGATCTGAGAATTGTCGAACCCATTCAGCAAGTCACCATAAGGTCTTCTCCTCGCCTTTTGTTCCAGAGTGCTGAGCCCTAAAAAAAAGGATCAAATCGGTGGTGAAAAAGAGTAGTCGGTGTATCGCCGAGCAGTTCCGCGAAGCTGTACTATGTCGCCCAAAGATCCAAACATGACCATGATGAAGGATAGAGCAAGACGGCGATGAAACCTACCAAAGGGCGGATCACCGAGTTGATCGGCGATCTCGAGTAGAGACGCCGAATGATCCGCTGCAGCACAAATTTTTTAAAATTATAAATACTCGTTGAGTGTTGTAGCTTAGTGTCTGATTTTTAATATAAAACTTTTAACATAGTATTTTGAGTTCTAAGTTTGGAGAGGGTTATGAAGAATTTGAAGGTTCAAAGGGTTTCAACTCCAAGATTTTGGGTTTGGGTCTCTTGGATTCTTCACTCTTTGCTTGTTTTGAGACTTAAATTTTCATACCCATTTGAATGCAAATTCATGTTGGTATAAATTTCTATCTCTTTTACATGTCTAGCTAAAACCCCAATTCTTGGGGTGTGATTTTGTGAATATGGGTTAGATTAATTGTTGGGTGTTGATAGTTTATTTGTTGTTTAAATGTGATTTCTTTTAGTAGTTGTGGTGTAGCTTAATGAAATTGTAGTTGCAAATATGATTTCACCTTTGTATTTTAGGCTTGCTCGAGAGAGAGGTCGTAAAACTAAGACTACTAAATTAATGGTCGGTGGGAGTGGGTCGACATGAGGTTTAGCTTGAGAGAGTGAACCCTAGTCCTTCTCCCATACACTCAGCTCGAGAGAGTGAGTGGGTTAAGGCGGAGGGTGTTCTTCATGTGCCAAGTGGGTGTCTGAGAGGAACCCATTTGATTCGGGGTAAGTTGTTCGAAAGAAAGCTTACCCCCACTATAGTCTAGCCTAGTCACAAATATTTAACGACATTACTATCAAAAGCATTTACCCAAGGATCTAGTCTTATCCATATTCCCATCACATCCCAAGAATCCCCTCTCCTTGATTAGTACTCTTTGCATTTTTGCTTGTTTATACTTACTTCTGACAAAAATGTGTCACCCCTTAGATTTAGTATGTTTGTATTGGACAATGTTTTTAGCTATGACTAATTTGAACTTAATTTTATTTTTCTATTAATTTTCAAGCTCACTCCCTTGGGACTCGACCCCAACCCTTGGTTGAGTTACTATACTATTGTACGATCGTTGACACTTGCATTGGAAGTTGTGTCTTGATTACGGAAACATCACCTATTAACATCATGAACCAATTCTTTCTTTTCTTCCTCTACATGAGCAACACTACCTATGGACAATCTACTAAGGGCATCAGCAACTACATTAGCCTTGTCGGTGTGGTAAAGGACACTCATGCCATAATCTTTTAGAAGTTCTAACCACCTTCTTTGTCGAAGATTCAAGTCTTTTTGAGTAAACACATATTGAAGACTTTTATGATCAGTGAAAATATGTACATGGACACCATGGGGAGATACTCGGTCAAATAAAACTCTTGTCTAGGAAATCCTTTAGTTAATATTTCAACTCGGTCAGAGCTATTCTATAACGAGAAATGGAGATAGGTTGCGTATTTGGCAAAAGATCAATGCCAAAGTCTATTTCCCGTTCAGGAGGAATGCCGGGCAAGTCATCGGAAAAGACTTCCTGAAATCCATTCACCACCGGGACCGACTCTAGGGAAGGGGTTTCGGACTCCACATCCATCACCCTAACAATATGGTAAATACACCCCTTAGAGATCATTTTCATAGCTTTGAGACAAGAAACAAATTGACCTCTAGGGATAGAATTTCCCCATTTCCACTCTAAAATGGATTCATTTTGAAATTGAAACTTAACTACCCGAATCCTACAATCAATAGAGGCATAACATGCATGCAACCAATCCATACCCAAAATTACATCAAAATATAACATGTCTAACTCCACCAAATCCACCAAGGTAACCTTGTAGAACAAACAAATAAGACAACTCCTATAAACTCTTTTTGCCACTACCGAGTCACCAATCGGGGTAGAAACCGAGAAAGGCTCGATTAACACTTTGCGAAGTACTTCAAACTTCATAGCCACAAAAGGTGTAACAGAGGACAAAGTGGCACCAGGATCTAACAATACATATACATCAATAGAAAAGACTTGTAACATACCCGTCATCACCACATCCGGGGAGTTCTCTTGGTCACCTTGAGATTGAAGAGCATAGGTGTTGTTCTTCTTGGGAGCATCGGAATTTGAACAGCTAGGAGGGACTTGCTTGCCCTCTCTTCCTCGATTCTTAAACATGGGACAATCTATCATCATATGACCACTCTTCCCACAACTATAGAAACCATATGTGCCAACTAGGCACTTACCATCATGTTTCTTGCCGCAGTTGGAATAAATAGGCCTCACCATAGAAGATCCAACACTATTCCTCGTTAAGGCTTAGGATTAGGCACCTTATCCTTATTGACCCTTGGAGAACCTTCTCTTGAACCTTGGTCACTCTTTACCCGCAAACTTACCCTTGAAAAAATTCCCATCATCGGTTCTAGCCCTCTTTACTTCCCTATTCACTTGCTTCAGTTTTGTTCCTCAATTTGTTCGGCATGGACCATGATACGTGACATATTCATACTTGGGATGAGCATTTCCGAACGACATTCATTCACTACCAAGTGGGATACCCTCATAACAAATTCGTTCATCTTTGCCCTCAAATTCTCCACTAAGGTTGGAGCATACTTGGACAATTGAGTTAACTTGAGGGAATACTCCTTCACACTCAAACCCCCTTGATGAAGATTTATAAACCCTTACATTTTTTGTTCCCTCAACTTTAAGGGAAAGAATCTATCAAGAAAGACTGACTAGAACAATTCCCAATATGCCATGCCCGCTCCTTCGGGTCTCTCACCCTTCCATTTCTCATACCATACTTGAGCCACATCCTTCAATTGGTAGGTGGATAATTCTGCCTTCTCCTGTGGAGACACATTCATAGCATCAAGCACTTTATACACTTCATCAGTAAACCCTTGTGGGTCCTCTTCCACTTTGGAGCCATGGAACATAGGAGGGTTCATTCCTGTGAAATCTCTCCACCTTGAAGCGGTTGTACTTACATTGGGGTTAACACGAGTTCTAGTATCCCTATTGACTTGGGTCATCATGACATGGCTCAATATTTGAAGAGATTACCTTCTTTCCACATTTGTCATACCCCCCCCCCCCCCCATCATTAGGAGCTTGAGGAACTTGAGGATCATAGGTTCCTTGGGGAGGAACTCCGCCATTCACAATCTTATCTTCCATCTTTCTTGTGTTCGCCCTTCTTGTATTCATATCCTTTAGACACAAGAGAAGGGTTAGGAAAAGGACTTTTATAGAGTTAAACTCTAAGGCACGACTAAAGAGTAATGAAAGAAGTGAAATTTCCTACACATATTATAGCCTCTCATTCATAAGAGAGTTCATGAGACATCATCCTAGAATTATTCTGAACATTGTGCTCTGATTACCAAGTTTGTCACAACCCAGGGTCAACCCCTAGATGTACCACAGCATACTCGACCCCGAAGGGGTCTCATACAAGCCTTTAGCATAATCAAAAACATAAACAATCAAAATGATGCGGAATTAAAACTTTTTAGAATCGAAGTCTTTTCATAAAAACCAAAATGGAAGTCTAGACATTGTCTTAATAAAACCATCTAATACAATCGAATATCAATAAGGGTCACAACCTTTTTCAACACAGTCTCAAAAAAAATGTAGAAGAAACTAGAAATGAACAACTCTCATCCTCGAACCATGAGGACTCACCAAAAGCATGGAGAGAATCAACCCAAGGCTTACTCAAAATGAGAAGTACACCTCAACGACCAGAACCTACACTTATAGAATAATGTAGAAAATATGGGTTAGCAAAAAATTTCACTAAGTATGGCAGCTATGCATAAAATCCTTGAAAACAAGATAAAAAGGGACATTTAGTTGAAACCAAGCATTTATCAAGTTTAAAAGTCATCATGCACATTTGTGAAGAAACATAAGTCAAACCATCTTATAAACAACACTAAGCTATAGTTGTGCAGTTCATAGATAAGATCCCATAATCCTACCTAATACTAAGTACCACTTTAAGGTCAGCATAATCATGCATATCATACCTTGACCTCATCCATAGCCAATACTCATAGACAAGGAAACATTCATGTTTATAGCTTTTATTAAGTAAAGTCTAGCAACAATTCATATCATACATGCATAATTCATAAGTCTTTATAGCATAAGAGAACCACCACACAACCACTGTTATAGCCTACTTGTGCAATGAATAAATGGAGTCCCACACCCCCACTCATAATAAGTAGAACTTCTTAAGAAGCCATAGTTGTAGTTCATGTTCATGTTCTTGTGATAGTTCATATTCTTGTCATGTAGGGAAATATAGCCTTAACCGACATAGACCATGTCAGCTACATGGAATCCGGTGTCATGCCCCCACACCGAAAAGAGGTATCCTACTTGCCTAAGGTAGAACTCATGTATTAGCTTCTAGGTGGATCCATTAGCTAAAGACCTATGTGGGCACATAGTTACGAGATAAGCAGATTGATACTAGAAACCCGGACTAACTGACGTAAAAGGTTTCCATCTCATGAGATAACTGTTTTGGAACCCGGACTAACTGATGTGAAGGAACCTATTGGGAAGCCGAACTAATTGGCGTAAATGTTTTCATCTCATATTCATATCCACTTGGTGCTAAGCATAATTCCCTTTAAATCCATGCTAAGTCTTTACTTAAGTTCATGTTCATGAAAGAATGCCTTAGCACTCAAATCAACATGACATCATGATAGCTCATAGATTTATTAGGTGAGAATGTCCTTTTATCCTTAGAATCATCAATATGTGAGTAAACCTTTCACATCATATTCATAGTTTGTTCATAAGAATAGCCTTTTATTCAACACAACAAGATCATCATAGTCATAATTAATTCATGCATAACAATATGTAAGGGTATGGGGGAGAATTATCTTTCAATCAATACCACAATTACACCATACTCATGGAATCTTCATTCTAAAAGTAATTCTTGAAGCACATGCATAATTCTCATGTTCATGTACAAATTCTCATAACTTACGCATCAAGAATTATGAATCACATTCAACCCAACATCTAGAATTTCTACATTATATATGGGTAATAACACAATTCAATTAATTTATAGAAGACCCATTTACATGCTTCTAAAATCAATTAACCAACATTAAGATCACAATTTAGCAATATAGGGGATGCATGGTTTCTTGGGGAAATTTCACCATAATTCAACCATAAATCATTAATTCAATCATAACCCAACATAATTCAGCCATTGAAAATACTTTTAAGAAGAACCCATGTCACTCGAACAAAACCCTATCTTTTGGGGGAAATTGTAAGTTTTGAAATCAAGTTTTGAAGGGTCTCTATGGGTGGAATCTACCCATAGATGAAAACTACCTTACCTTGATGATGAATCCTCAAACAATTTGATAAAAATCCCTTGATTTCTTCAATCCCAAACTTCAATTTTACTCTTCTTCTTCTTGGGTTTATAGAGAGAGAAATATTGTGAGGAAGATGAACTTTTGATTTTGATTTGGGTCCTTGTGAAAGTTATTTTGTTTGGGTGTTTAATGAATTACAATACCTTATACATTTTTTGTAAAAATAATATAAAATAGACCCACTTAAATTGGACTTAAAATAAAAATTACAAACTTGACCCCCCCTCACTTTCCCAATGTGAAGACTGTCTAGCGCCTAAGGCATTGTCCACGAGAGGCTGCACGGACAGTGGACTACTCCACGTGTCGTGGTCCCTCCCTTGGACTTGTGCCTTTGTCCTGTGAAGCTAAGGCATAGTCCACGAGGGCTCTCACGAGCTGTCAAAGCTTCTACGTGTCGTGGTCCCTCACGTGGACTTGCCTCTTGCCCAAATGGATAAGGAAAGTTTCACAAGGGATTTCCCAAGGGCAGTGGAGTTTTCCATGCTCCGTGAATGCGCCCTTGAAATTTCCTCATTGTCTATACGGCTAAGGCATTACTTCACGAGAGGGGCATCACGTGCACTGGAGTTTTCCACCTTTCGTGAACCCTCAAATGAACTGCCTTTTTGCCAAAAAAAAGGGCTAAAGCATAGTTCATGAGGCATTCAATGGCATAATTAGTATGGCCATTTGTTCCTCCAATTTTTGAACTCAGGCCAAGGGCACCACAACAGCTTCTGAAGGCGGGGTGACTCTGGATGAGCTAGGATCTCGACTAACGGCCTGAGATGGGGAGGCTGGGGCATCATTAGTGTGGGATGGAGGGGCAAGGTCATCACCCTGCATTTGCTCCACATCATCTACTAAATCTGCTCACAAAAAGGGTACTTCGACCTGCAACTCTCAGCGTAGTGCCGCCACATTCTCCTCATCCTGAATCAGGCCTATATCCAATGTCCCCGTTGCCCGAATCAACTTGTCACAATGCCAAATCGGCACTCCAGATTCCCTACATAACTGAAAAATGAGGCAAGGAAAACGGTAGGTGGTTGAGGCCTTGAAATCCCTATCATGAATCTCTCTAATGATCATGCGGGAAAAATTAATCTCGAACCCCGCAACTAATGCTTTTGCCATAACCGCGCGGTCCTATGTGAGTGCATTATCAACCTTCGTGGGAGAAACCTGATTCCGTACCAACAGCCAGAAAAACTTAGCCACAAATGTGAGAGTGTCCTTCTTGATGCCTAAGCCCGGAGTGGTGGCCCACTCGTCTCGCTCTTCGTCAATAGCAATATAACGAGCCAGCCAGTGTAATATAGTCTCCCTTTTCTTTGCTCTCCACTAGAACTCCTATCCCCGCACAACGTCTCATCTGTAGTCAAATTTGGCCGTGTTGAGTGCCTAAGTGTGGCAAGCGCTAGGGCCCTAGAGAAATCGGTGGATGGTATTCTCAAAGATATCCACAGAAAACCAGCGCACAAGTGTAGCCTGGAGTGGTGTCTGGCTCTGAGATTGGCCTTTTTCTGAATAGAGCCTCGAAGAGAGGCTACGTAGGAAGCATAAAACTCTCTCACGATCTCCTCGCTGTATGTTCCTAGTTCCAGGCCCATCCACTCACACTTATGATGTTGAAAGAGCCGGTGGATGTCGTGTACAGTGTGTAGGCTCCCCATGAGAACTTTGTGCTCCTCTGTGATTAGCCAGGCCATCTTCTCTTTTTTATTCAACATCTTGGCATCCCTATACATCTGCCATTTCCCCTCCATGCACCATGTATTGGGTTCCTCAGTAACAGAAGCAGAGTTGGTGTTAGGTGGAATTGGAATATTCCCCGAACTAGTAGATGCATCAGACGAGGCAGACTTATCATGTTAACTGGATTCAGTGGAAAAGCCAGAAGTAGGGGCAGACTCAGAGCCAGAAGCAGAACAAGACTCAGAGCCGGAAGCAGAACCAGTCGGTGACCCGATTAGTGTGTTCTCCTCATTAGACTAGGAGACAGTGACTACGTCGGTAACCACCTACCGGGATTGATTTCGGGTAGCACAAGGTGTAGTAGGGGATGTCTTTGTGGCCAGTGGAACATATGCGGTATCCTTCTCCGCATTCACGTGTTCATCAATCAGCCGAAAAGTTGGCACCACGAATATTGTTTTGCCCCTCTTTGTGTAGGTCAATTGTTTCTTAGGAGCCATGTTACCTGTAAATGTATAATTAGTACAAAAATAAACCAATAATACACTCGGAAGAATTTTAGAACTAAGAACGAACCAAAATGAAAAACTAAAGAAAAATTTAGACAATGGCCACCTACGGTGGGTATCTACGGTCTATAGGCTAACCTACGGTCCGTGGATCTCCTCCATAGGTTAGAAGTCCCCAAAAAGTTGGGCTCTAATGGGAGGGAACCACTGATGTGCAGAATGGTCCGTAGACTTATCTACGGTCCGTAGACGAGGTTTCATTAATCCAATATGTGCCAGGTATCAAGGAAACTCTTCACTTCAAAACCAAATTTTATCAATTCAAACCTATTGACCTTATCCTAATCATGCATTTCAACATAATTTATGCTAGTTTGTCATCCCAAGGGTTCCAATTACTCAGTTTTTGACAAGTATGGCATACAAAACTAGGAACCCTAAGTTGAAACTTGCTTTTAGACTCTTCTTTCACTGATTTTACATAATATGAAGACACATAATAAAAATCTATCGTCCCAATGGTGTTTATACTTTTAGTTTAGCATGCATTTTCATACAACAAGTACCCAAGGTCAAGACCCAAATCCTGACTTTCTATAACATCAATGAATCGGAAATTCAAAGTGAAAGGAAAGTCGATTACCTTACAAGAAAAGGAAATGGGGAGATTGTGTGATGACTCTAGACTTCCAACAACCCTTTTACTCACCTTTCGCACCGAACCCGGATACCAGAACTCTGAAAATGGGGATGAAGGGATTTGGGGGGAAAAGAGAGTGATTTGGGAAATGGAAGGATGAATGTGGAGTGATTAAAGGGTGAGTAGTGGTAATATGGAAAGATTCTAGGAATTTGATGGGTTTAAAAATGGTTAGGATGTAACATTATAAGTGGGAAGTGATTTGAAAATGGGGTGATTTTATTTAAAAGGGATCCGGGTTGGGTCAGGTAGAACTAGGGTTTGGAGCCACGAGACCCAGTTATAATTCGTGTGTCAACCTACGGTCTGTAGATGGGATCCGTAGGTCACTCTCACACTCAGAAAATTCATAGAACTTACTTGCGATCTACGGATGCCACTCAAGGTCTGTGGAATTAACCACAGACCGTCGATGGGGTCCGTAGACCTCTGCAATAGACTTTTTCCTGTAGATTTTGCTTTTCATCCCTGCACATGTAGCAACTGTTAGGAATTTCTTTTTACATTTTCTGGACACGGACCCTATGCTATATTTAGCCAACATAAACAAAAATAAAGCACTTATCTAAAGGAATACTGAAAAACAAATAAACAAAGAAAACTACTAAACCGAAAAGAAAAACCTATAGTTGGCTAGATTGTACATCTTGGGTTGCCTTCCAAGCAGTGCTTGATTTATTGTCGCGGCACGACGCAAGCCTCTTGATTACTCAGACTTCATCAAGATAGTAGGCCTCAACAACTTCTTGCACACTTTCTGCGTTTCCCAGATAGATCTTTATCCTTTGCCCATTTACCTTAAACTTTGTTCCCTCACTGTTCTCAAGCTCCACCGTTCCACGCGGGATTACTTGCGTGACTATGAATTGCCCGGTCCACCTGGACTTGAGCTTGCCCAAAAACAAGTGCAACCTAGATTTTAATAGAAGCACAAGATCACCCACAACAAATTCACGTTTTTCAATCCTTTGATCATGATACTTCTTCATATTCTCCTTGTATAGATCTGAACTTTTATAACCTCATAGGAGAAACTCATCAAGCTCATTCAAGTCACTCATTCTCTAATTTGATGTAGCGCCCAAATCCAAATTTAGCTTCTTTATCGCCCACATAGTCTCTTATGCTCTAGCTCTATCGGCAAATGACAAGACTTCCCATTTACAAGTTGGTAGGGGGACATACATATGGGGGTCTTGAATGTTGTACGATAGGCCCATAGAGTATCATCAAGCTTTCTTGACAAATCCGTTTTGTTAGCATTCACAGTCTTTGCCAAAATCTGCTTGATCTCTCTGTTGGACACTTCAACTTGCCCACTAGACTGCGGATGGTAAGGAGTATCTACATTATGGAGGACACCATATTTCTCAAGTAACGCCTTGAACAACTTATTACAAAAGTGGGAACCTCCATCACTGATAATCTCCCTAGGTGTACCAAATTTGGAGAAGATATTCTTTTTCAAGAATGCGGTGATACTCTAACCTTCATTATTGGAAAGCGCAATTGCTTCCATCCACTTTGACACATAATCAACTGCAACAAGAATATACTTCATCCCATGTGAACTCACAAATGGACCCATAAATCAATTCCCCCTACATCAAACAACTCTATCACCAATATAGGATTCACAAGAAGCTCTTGCCTCTTTGAAATTCCTCCTTCTCTTTGGCAATATTCACAAGACTTGGCGAAATCATGAGCATCTTGGTGGATGGTAGGCTAGTAATACCCACACTGCAAAATCTTATACGCAGTCCGAATACCACTATGATTCCCACCAACAGGCGATGAATGGCAGACCTCTAGTATACTCAACATCTCGACCTCGGGCACACATTGACGAATAATTCCATCAGCACAACTACGATACAAATAAGGTTCATCCCATAAGAACTTCTTCACATCATGCATAAACTTTTTCCTTTGGTGAAAAGACAAATCTGATGGCACTAGATCACTTGCCAAATAGTTAGCAAAGTTTGCGAACCAAGGAATCAGATTGTAAGAAGAAGCCAATACCTCTTCATCTGGAAAAACATCATTAATTTCAGCCATATCACCAAGCGTTAGCATAACTTCTTCCTCCAATTTAGACAAGTGATCGGCAACTTGATTTTCTGTCCCCTTTCTATCTTTCAGCACAAAGTCAAAATCTTGCAGCAACAACACCCATCTAATCAACCTCGATTTTGCATTCTTCTTAGCCATCAAATACCTCAATGCAGAATGGTCAGTATGCACAATGACCTTACTACCAAGCAAGTAGGATCGAAAATTTTCGAATACGAAAACCACAGTAAGAAGCTCATGTTCAGTCATTGTACAGTACTTTTGCGCCACATGTAGAACTTTGCTAGCATAGTAAATTGGATGAAAAATCTTCTCTCGCCTCTGTCCCAATACTACACCAAGAGCCACTCGACTCGCATCACACGTTACCTCAAACGGTTGTCCCCAATCCGGTGAAATAATGGTAGGTGCAGTAACTAACTTCTCATTCAACTCTATAAATGCTCTTAGACAAGCATCATCAAAATCAAACTTATAATCCTTTTCGAGAAGTTTGCACAATGGATGTGCAATTTTGGATAAATCTTTGATGAACCTCCTATAGAAACCTGCATGCCTAAGAAAACTTCTAACACCTTTAACAGAGATAGGTGGTGGAAGTTTTTCTATTACTTCAACTTTCGCACTATCAACCTCATTACCCTTCTCAGAAATCCGATGGCCCAGAACTATCCCTCATTTCAGCATAAAGTGGCATTTCTCCCAATTCAGCAGAAGATTGCACTCTTCACACCTTTTAAGCACCTTGGCCAAATGGTCAAGACAACGATCAAAAGAATCACCTACCACAGAGAAATCATCCATAAATACCTCAATAGTGTCCTCCACTATATCATAAAATATCGACATCATACAATGCTGGAAGGTCGCTGGAGCATTGCACAACCCAAATGGCATATGTTTGAATGCAAAAGTCCTATAAGGGCAAGTGAAGATGGTCTTCTCTTGGTCTTTCAGAGCTATAGAAATCGGATAGTAGCCCGAATAACCATCAAGGAAAAAATACCAACCCTTACTCGTAAGTCGGTTTAAAATATGATCCATGAACGGAATAGGAAAATGGTCCTTTTCTGTCCAAGCATTCAATTTCTGGTAGTCTATGCAGACTCTTCATCCAGTCACAGGCCACATCGGAACAAGATTGTTTCTCTCATTAGGTACCACAGTAATCCCACCTTTCTTGGGCACACACTGAACAGCACACCCCCAACTACTATCTTCAATGGGTTAAATAACTCCAGCATCCAGCCACTTGATGATTTCCTTCTTAACTACCTCTGGCATAGGAGGATTTAGTCTTCTTTGGTGCTCAATACTAGGCTTGGGATCAGGAATAAGTTGAATTTTATAAGAACAAATACCAGGAGGAATCCCAATAATGTCCGCAATAGTCCACCCAATAGCTCGCTTGAACCTCTTCAACACGGAAACCAATGCCTCAACTTGTGCCACATTCAAATCTGCCACAATGATGACCGGTAAAGTACCATCTCTCCCCAAGAATACATACCTCAAATGTGATGGTAGAGCCTTAAGCTCCAATTTCGGCGCCTACTCAACAGACGGTCTAGCAGGTGGAGATTTGCGATTCTTCATGTCTTATTCCAATCTTTTTAGTTTTGAATGGAATTCAAACCTATCAAGTGCGGCGACCAATTCATCATAGTCTTCAATACCATCACCATGAAAGTTCATCATTACTGTTGCTAGTGCATAAAAACCCATCCTCTCTTTAATAGACACCTCATAACCCCTTTCTACAATATATCTCACCGTAGATACCTATTTGAGCTCACTACTTTGCTTCATGGACCTAGAGATATTGAAAGTTGCCTCGTCATGGTTCAATCGAAACTTCATCTGCCCTTTCTTCATATTAACCAAGGCACCCCAGTGGCTAGGAAAGGTCTCCCAAGGATAATGGGAACCACAAAATCAACATCAAAATCAAGGATCACAAATCCACCGGAAAGATAAAAGACTCCAGGATCTTCCTTCCTCTGTACTAGGGACCTTGTAGCAATAGCACTACAATGTTGCAACTTATCATCATCTTCAAAACTCACGGCCCGCTTTTTAGTTACCAAATCCTTTATAAACTTTGCATACCCTGGCATTTGCTCCAAAACTTCTATCAACGACACATTAATGGAACGCTACTTCAACATACTAATAAACTTGCGGTATTTTCCTTCTTCAGTCTTCTTCACTAACCTCTGTGGGAAGGGAGGTGGAGGTCTAGGCATGGGAACAACTTTTTGAGTTATCTCATCTTCCTTCTCTTTTACATTCTCAGGCTATTCATTTACCTCAATCACATTATCATCTTTACTAACCTCAACTTCAACCCCAGACGGCATCGGTGGATCAATGGTATGCTTACCCCCTCGAGTAGTGACTACTATACAATGCCCATCATTCTTTGGATTTTGGATGGTGTTGCTAGGAAGTGTGCGAGGTTGATGTGGGTTCACTATAGTAGACAATTGGATCATCTGTAGCTCAAGATGCTTGATCAACACTGCTTAGGGATCAATTTTTTTACCAACACCAGACAAGGCATTTAGCATCTCCTTCACATTGTCGTCAGTTAGATCAAACCTTTTCATCATCTTCTGCATCACATCCTCAATACATGACATATTACCTCGAGTTTCCTTATTACAAGATTACCAATTTTGAGGAGGGAGAAAAGGTCCAACTCGACCGTTTATGTTTCCATAGTAGTTCCGATTGTAGTTGTTGTCGCGATTGTAGTTCCCATCCCAGACATATTGACCCTCTCAGTTGTAGTTGCCATAGTTCCAACCTTGGTTTCCTTGACCTTGGCACTAATTATCCGTATTGGAACCTTGGGCATTGGCTCGGAAACCCCCCGTTTGATTATTCACCGCATAAGTATACTCTTCATAGTAACATTCCTCCCTCGGTGGTGGATTTCTAGTCAAATAATTGACAGCATTTACCTTTTCCGTACCTCCACTCACATGCTTCAACACCAACCCCAATTCAGTCCTCATTTGAGCCATCTCCTCACAAATCTCATCTGCAGACTGGTTGTTTGTAGCTTGAACGGCAAACGTGTTCCTCCTAGTATCTGACATTCTAGTACTCCACGCTTTATTGTTTTGGGAAATCTTCTCCAGTTTCTCTGCAATTTACTCAAAAGTGCACTCACCATATGAACCTCCAGCGATAGTATCAAGCACCACCTTACTATTGTCATCCTGACCTTGGTAGAAATATTTTTGCAGCAATTCATCATCAATGTGGTGATTTGGAACACTTCGTATGAAAGCAGTGAACCTGTCCCCGGCAGCGGCGCCAAAAAATGATACGCTCAAATTACACCTCCCTAAAGAATCGTAGGCGATCGTTAACAAGTAAGGACCCCAACTTGTAGGTTGGGGTCGATCCCACGAGGAATATGGTTTAGACTTAAGTCCAACTTACGATTATATTCTTTTAGTCAACGTACTTCTGAAACAAGTAATTAAAGGGGGGATTTGTGAAACAAATTCTCAAAGTTATGTGAACAATTAGTAAGCAATGATTAAAACTTTTGTTGTTATCAAGATGAGAGAGAAACTAGGGTATATCTTTTCCCCGTAAGCTCATAACGTGGTAATCCTAGTAATAGTAATCCTTTCCTAGTGTATTACATGCAAAGTGATAAGTTAGGTATCTCTAATTCCTTGGTCCGGCAACTATAGAATTTCACCCCGCACCTTGGTCTGGATACGTGTGTATAATTTACTAACCCTTATCGTTACCTCATATTAGATATCACAGCAATGTATGTCTTAGTTTTCACCCTCGCACGAATCGACATTAGACTATTAGATAGTATCTCACTAAATCTATGTTAATAATTCTTTTCTTATTAACAACTACCTCCTTGGTCCGGCAAGTAGCAACAAGGCGAGTTCTAACATTGGCCACCATTAAAAAGACTTCTAAACGAAAGAATTATCAATGCATACAATAACACTATTCAAGAATTACTTAGTTACTATACATACATTGTTAATCGATCATGGTTCCCACAACCCTAGTTGTGGATTTAGTTACCCATAGTAGAAAGAACACAATTCATATTTTTAGATGAAAAAATCATGAAGTTACGTAATGAGAAGAATAAACCTAGAATCTCAACTTGAATTTCAAAGTCAAAATCTTCAAAATGAACTTAGGAAATAAAAAATTGCTAAAGTTGCAACTTAATCTCCAAAGCGAAAAACTAGAATTAAAATAATAAAGTCTAACCCCCAAAAACAGGTTTACATGCCCTATATATAGAAAGACAAGTCCTAACTAAAGAGGAAACGAAATAAGGAAATAATGTTTCAGGAAGCGGTTTCAATCTACGACACTAACCTACGGACCAAGGATTTACCTACGGTTTGTAGGTCCCTTCTGTGACTCAGGACTTAGACAATATTTTTAGCTTCAAAATCTTCACTCTCTGACTCAACCGACAAATCAACAGTACAGACCGTGGTTTGATCTATGGTCCATTGATTCTCCTCCGTAGGTCTATACTTAGAATCTTGAAAATTAGGTACTGGAGCCCCCTCTATAAATGCTTTGATGGAACTGCAGTACGTCCCGTAGGTCAATCTACGGTCCGTCGTTTGCAACTGTGGTTCCACACCTGTCATGAATTCCCTGATCTCCTTCAAGCCTTGCCCTTCCATCTACGTCACCATCTACAAAACATGATTGGACCTACGGTCCATTAATTAATCTGTAGATGCCCTTTTCTGCACATTCTTCAGCTATGTCTCACAACATCCGCATCTGAACTTATTCCCTGCATACCTGATAAAAACATATTAAACCCAATACAAAATGGCCCTAGACACATACAACTCTTAAGTGAAATGTATTAAAAATACCGTAAACTCACGGTATATCATGCTCAAATTTAGCTGGAAAGTGACACAGTTTTCAAAACACCATTCGATAAGGAGAAGTCCCTATTGGTGTCTTATATACAGTCTGGTATGCCCACAAAGCATCATCTAACTTGTTAGCCCAATCTTTCCTTTGGGCATTCACAGTCTTTTGGAGGATCTGTTTTACTTCTCGATTAGATATTTCCACCTGCCCACTAGTCTGGGGATGATAAGTTGTAGCTACCTTGTGTCTCACCCCATATTTTGCCAGCGAACACTGAACTATTAATTAAATGCGTACCTCTATCACTAATCATGGCCCTTGAAGTTCCAAACCTGGTGAAGACTTGCTTTCTCATGAACTTCACTACCACTTGCATCATTAGATGGTAATGCAACTGCCTCTACCCACTTGGACACGTAGTCCACTGCCACTAAGATATACTGATTACCCAGAGATGATGGGAATTGCCCCATTAAGTCTATCCCCCAGACATCAAAGATCTCAACTTCAAGTATGTTGCTCAATCGCATCTCATGCCTCCTAGCAATAGTACCCATCCTTTGACACTGATCACATCCCTTCACAAACATAGCAACATCTTTAAATAGAGTAGGCCAAATGAAACCAGATTGCAATACCTTATGTGCAGTGCCTTCACCCCCGTTATGTCCACCATATGGGGAAGAGTGACAACTCTCAAACACTTGTACTACCTCTTGTTCAGCTACACACCTTCGCACCATTTGATTAGGTCCCTGCTTGAATAAGAAGGGCTCATCCCATATATAAAAGTGTGCATCATACTTCAGCCACTGCTTTTGATGAATTGAGGCCCCAGGTGGGAAAAAACCACTCACCAGAAAATTCACAGTGTCAGCATACCAAGGCACTTGAGCAAGGTCCAAGGCAAGCAATTTCTCATTGGGGAACTCTTCGCGAATCTGCCCTTCATTCTTCACATCAGATGAGTCCTCTCATATGGACAGATGATCAGCTATCTGGTTTTCATTTCCCTTCCTATCTTTAATATCTAGATCAAACTCTTGCAAGAGCAATACCCACATAATTAGCCTCGGCTTGTCATCCTTCTTGTTAACAAATACATGATTACAACATGATTAGTGTAAACCACAACCTTGGTTCCTATAAAGTATGACTTGAACTTATCAAATACAAACACTAATGCCAGCATCTCTTTCTCAGTGACAATATAATTCGATTGAGCTGCATCAAATGTATTGCTAGCATAGTAGATGGAATGAAATATCCTATCTTTTCGCTGCCCAAGCACTGCCCCAACCGTTGTATCACTAGCATCAAACAAAAGCTCGAATGGAAGCTCCCAGTTAGGAGCACTCAGAATAGAAGTTTCTATTAACTTCTTCAACGACACAAATGCCTGCAAACATTTCTCATCAAATACAAACTTCACCTCTTTTTCTAACAAGCTGCACATGGGTCTTGCAGTCTTAGAAACGACCTTGATAAATTTCATGTAGAACCCAGCATGTCCCAGAAAACTTCTAACTCCCTTCAATGTGATGGGTGGTGGCAACTTCTCAATAACCTCCACTATAGCTTTATCAACTTTCAACCCATTCTTGGAGATTTTGTGTCCCAATACAATCCCCTCTTGAACTAAGAAGTTACACTTCTCCCAGTTCAACACAAGATTTGTTTCTCCATACCTAGCAAGGACCTTGTCAAGATTAGTCAAACAAAGGTCAAAAGACTTACCAAACACCGAGAAGTCGTCCATGAACACCTCAGCAAAATCCTCTACCATATCATGGAAGATTACCATTATACATCTCTGAAATATTGTTGGTGCATTGCATAATCCAAATGGCCTACATTTGAACGCATAAGTGCTATATGGACAAGTAAAGGTAGTCTTCTCCAGATCCTCCAATGCAATTACTATTTGATTATACCCTGAGTAGCCATCCAGGAGGCAGCATTATTCTTGCCCAGCCAATCTATCCAGCATCTAACCAATAAAAGGCACCGGGTAATGGCCCTTTCTAGTGGAATCATTAAACTTCATGTAGTCCATGCAAATATGCCACCCAGTTACTATCCTTGTGGGGATCAATTCATTCTTCTCATTGGTTACCACTATCATTCCACCCTTTTTGGGAACACATAGTACTGGACTCACCCATTTACTATCATAAATGGGGTACACGATCCCTGCATCTAACCACTTGTAGATTTTGTTCATGCACAATGCGGGACTGATACTATGAATATCGGATATTTACCAACCCAAAGTTGTTTTCTCTTCCTCAAGAAGCTTAATGTTGCTTCAACATGTGATTCAGATAGTGCTGCAGACAAAATAATTGGTAAGGTCTTATCTTCACCTAAAAATGCATACCTGAGGTAGGTTGGCAATGCTTTTAACTTCATCTTGAGTGATGCTTCAATGGAATGCTTGGGTGGAGGACCCAATACCCTATTCAAAGGATCTTTGTGATCTCTTGATGCATCTACAATTGCCATATCAAGAAACTGTACCATTTCTTGTGACTCAGCATCCCCATAGATATCATCTCCCACTAGTACTCACTGCAATGGGTCCTTGGATGCAATATATCAGGCCTCTGTTTCAATATCTATCACCGTTATTGCAGATAGCTATTCATACACAACAGGGAGCTTCAACGCCTTGTAAGCATCAAACACCTCCACTTTGTCATGTGCCTGCATATTGACCTGCCCAGCTATTACATCTATCATCGCACACCCTGCAGCCAAGAAAGGTCTTCCCAAGATAAATGGGACCTCTGGAACTAGCTCAAAATTTAGCACCACAAAATCTATGGGGAAAATCAACGATCCCACTTGCACTAAGACATCCTCTACAACACCCTATTGCCTAGCAATAGATCTATCAGCCAACTTCAAGATGATGGTAGTTAGCTACCCAACCCCAGCTTTTTATACAACGACGTTGGCATCAAATTTATACTAGCTCCTAGATCATACAATCCTCACGTATGAATGCTCTTCCCTATAGTGATCTGAATCATAAAGCTACCCGGATCTTTCAGTTTGGTGGGCAACTAATTTTGGATTCGAGAGCTATACTCTTCAGTAAGTACTACAGTCTCATATTCAGTCAACCTACTTTTGTTTGCCACAATCTCCTTCACATATTTAGCATACTTGGGTATACCCTGTAAAACATCTACCAATGGCAGATTGATATGAACTTGTTTTAAATAAGAGAGAAACTTACCAAAATATTCATCCTCCTTCAGTTTCTTGAACTTTTGAGGGAATGAAGGAGGTGGTTTCACTATTGGTTGCACTCTTTCTTCTTGTGCAACAACCTCACTCTCCTTAAGTTTCCTCTCTTTACTCACAGATTCAGTATTTCTTTTCTTTGGAGCCAACTCCTTCAACTGCAAGCCACTGCGTGTACCTACCACATTTACCTGCTTGGGATTTGGATTAGTGTTTCTCAGCAAACCTCCTTACGGTCGTGAGTTTTGGGCACTAGCAAACTGCTCGAATTGTTTCTCCAAATTCTATATAGCTAGCTGATTATTTCTCACATCAGCAGCTAACTGAGCTTGATCAGCCATGATGTTCTTCAACATCTCTTCCATGGTCATGTTATTCAACTGTTTATTTGGCTGATCTAGTTGGGCATGTGGTTGATACCTATGCGTATTTCCCTGGGGTCTAAATTGATTTTAGCCTTGGTCTTGATTCTGATTACCTCCCCAGGAAAAATTTGGATGGTTATGCCAACTAGGATTGTAAGAATTTTCGTAGTTCTGCTGGCCTCCTCCTCGTTGTGCATTCCCTACAAAATTCACAGAATCTGGGTTCGCATCACATACCTATGTACTATGATCACCTCCTCCAAAAATTTCACACCAATTTGGTGGTTGTTAGACTACATTCACATGAGATGGATATTGTCCCAATGATAGATTGTTGAAGTGAGTGTTCATCATGTTCTGCATCGCAACAATGTGTGCAGTTAAAGCAATCACTGCATCTACTTCTAGCATGCCTTCAGTTTTCTGTATCACAGGTTTCGCTCCTTCTCATTCCATTCAAGGTTACCCTGTGATATCCTGTTCAGTAAGGTGAACAATTCACTATAAGTCTTCTCCTATGCATGTTCACCTAAATTGTTCACCTACAACTGAATTAAGTAAAATCTTGGTGTTAGGCTCCAATACTTCAATGAAGGTATGGACCAACACCTCGTTAACCTGATGATAATGTGGGCAACTCATCAACATCGATTTAAACATGTACCAAGCTTGGTACAAGTTCTCTCCTCCTTTCTTTCAGAAACTCAGAATGTCACTCCTTAACTTAACTGTTTTCCCAGATGGGAAAAATCGGATAAGGTACTTTTGTGCAAGATCATCCCTGGAGGTAATGGAGTTAGTAGGATCTGAATTCAGCTATCTTTTTCCTTCACGTAACCCACATTCACTCCATCGAAAGTGTAAGTATCACTGATCTCAAGGAAGTTTTGGATGTGGACTGTTAGATCCTCGTGTGACAGACTTATACGCTCAAATTACACCTCCCTAAAGAAGTATAAGCGATCGTTGTCAAATAAAGAACCCAACTACCAGGTTGGGGTCGATCCCACGAGGAATATGGTTTAGACTTAAACTTAACTTACGATTATATTCATTTAGTCAACTTATTTCTGAGACAAGTAAGTAAATGGGGGGTTTTTTGTGGAACAAATAATTGATTGTAGTTTAGAGAACAAGTGAGCAAGATTCAAACTTTAGTTGTTATCAATGAGAGAAAGTAACTAGGGTATATGTGTTCCCCATAAGCTCATAACGCGGTAATCCTAGTAATAGTAATCCTTTCCTAGTGTATCACATGCAAAGTGGTAAGTTACGTATCTCTAAATCCTTGGTCCGGCAAATAGAGAATTTCACCCCGCACCTTTGTCCGGTTATGTGTGTATAATTTACTAACCCTTACCTTTACCTCATATTAGACATCACATAAATGTATGGCTTAGTTTTCACCCTCGTACCAATTTACATTAGACTGTTAGATACTATCATACTAAATCTATGTTGATAATTATTTTATTATTAACTACCTTCTTGTTCCGGTAAGTAGCAACAAGGTGAGTTCTAACGTTGCGCATCATTAAAAAGACTTCTAAACGAAACAATTATCAACTCATGTACTAACATTATTCAAGAATTACTTAGTTACTATTCATACTTTGTTAATCTCTCATGGTTCCCACAACCCTAGTTGTGTATTTAGTTACCCATGAAAGCAAGAACACAATTCATATTTTTAGATGAAGAATTCATGAACTTACGTAATGAGTAGAAGAAACCCAGAATCTCCAATTGAAATTTAAAGCAACAATTTTTATAAACCGACAATAGGAAATCAAATTGCTAATGTTTGCAAGTCAATTTCAAGAACACACCAAGAACTACAGTTAAACAATAGTAGCTAACCCCCAAAAAAGAGGTTTACATACCTTATTTATAGAAAACATAGTACTAAAGAAAAATGAAACGAAATAAGGAAATAAAACTGCTGGACACGGCTTCAATCGACGAGACTGACCTATGGACCGTGGTTAGACCTATGGTCCGTAGGTCCCTTCCGTAGCTCAGGACTTAGGCAAATTCTCAGAAACATGGAACCTTCAACTTTCATATGTAAACGACGAACCTACAGGACGAACCGTATATCGACCTATGGTTCGTGGGTCCCTTCTCATGGCTCCATACTTAGAACTTTTCATCAGGTACTGGAACTCAGACTCTCTGATACAAATGACGGACGTGCAGGACGGCAAGTAGGTCAACCTACGGTCCGTCAGTGGCATCCGTGGTTCCACACTTGGTCAAGACTTCCCTGATGCTCATCTATGCCTACATCCCTACGATCATGACTGGACCTACGGTCCGTAGGTCACCTTTGTAGGTGCCTCCTTCTACAGGAAATCAGTTGTTGTCTCTCTCAACCTAGTCCAAGTTTATTTCCTGCAAACATAGCACAATACTCATTAGTTATAATACAAAATGTCCCTAGACACACACAACTCTTAAGTGAAATGCATTAAAAATACCGTAAACTCATAATATATCAACACCCTCAACTTAACTTTGTTGTTTGTCCTCAAGCGGCACACTAAGACTCTAGACGAAACTTGTATAAAATCAGACATTCAAGCACAAGCAATCACATGACTTTCTACCGCAACTCTCTTTTCAAATTCAAATCTTTTCTCTTGGACTCAACAAGCTAACTCATGCAGATCAAGATATGACAAAGATCGACCAATAGACACACAACATACACTGTTTCACTATAACCAAGGTACCAGCTCTCCGACAATATAAATAATTCCCTTACTTCAAATGAAATTCCTTTTTCACACAATGAATATGATTTTGAGTACAAGGATTCATTCAACACTCATGCTCAGAAGTAACTTCAAGTACATTTAGTGCTCAAAGCCATAGGCTTGCCCTTAATTTCACTGCTTAGACTCTCCAAACTAGTTGCTATGATAACTATAGGACTTTCTTAGCTTGTAACATAGGCTCAGGGTCAGGTGTGGTACATCTGGGTACTTTTTTAGTGACTTTCTGCCCTCCTTCACATTACATTGGTCGTTTACCTCTTCCTTGACCTATTTTTGACAACTTTTCATCTCAATTTCTTTCCCTTAACTCCTTTCAACCCAGGATGCGACTTTTGACTGTGACACTTATTTATTTATTCTTTTTCACTTTTTTCTTTTTCTTTCACTTTATTTTTCTTCATTTCTTTTCACACTTTCACTTATCACATTCTTTTGCCTTTTTTATTCGCACAAAGTCACATCCTCTTTCTTTATTTTTCTCTTTTCAACACTAAACTCTTTTCATACCATTTTTTCCATTTGGTTTCCTTTTTCATAGCCACCCTCAACTTATGCATTTGGCATTAGTCGAGGTGCACAATGTTCGATGTCGGACCAGATCCACGATCAAGGTAACTTTTCGCTTAGCCACCCTAAAATTAGGCGTTTGCCAAAGTCAAGGTGCACATGTCCAAGGAGGGACCGGGGCCAAGACAATTGTTTTAAGGGAAGGTGAGTTAGGTGAATCAAAAGAAATGGTCAATTTTAGGCTCAAATAATTTGATCAAAAGGGAATAAAGCTGCCACTTGGTTAGATAATTTTAGGCTTAAGTAGACTAATTTGAAGAATGGCCTATGATCATTTCCCAACTTCTAGCCTAGATTATTCTAGATCGACCAACGGGGCAAGTTCTAGATTGGCACAAAACTATTTGAACATTCAACTATCCTCACACACTCTTGGCACCTTGTTTCATTATCAGAGTATCAGTTTACCCAGTTCAAGTTTTAGCTTAAGTCATGAGAGCAAATTGGTTCTTTATCGTGTCATAATCAGAGCCAATACATTCAATTCATTCTAGCCTACAGATTTTAGCACATATCACAAAATTTGGATGAGTATCATTTTTCATTCTTGATTATGCCATCATGCTTCGTTTTAATTTAGACATGTATCATTTTTCATTCTTGATTATACCATCATGCTTCGTTCTTTCTCATGCTTCTACACATACAATCCTAACACATGTCGATTCAACAAAAATTAAATAGTCTCTTGGAGAAAAAGAACACAGGCAAGAAAACCCCAAGAGAGGATTATGAGTTAGGTTACTCAAACTTCACCCTCACACTCATAATCCATTTACCCCACCCCCAACAAAATATAGTGTGATTGTCCCAAATGCACAAAAATTAAAGAGAAAGGATTGGGTGACGCAAACATGTGTCGCATAGTGCCGAAGACCTATCAACAAGCGGATGGGTCCAGTTTCCTGAAGCCCGTTGGATCAACACTTGGGTCACCCTTAGTAGTGTCAGTATCAACTATCACAGCACCCTCACTGCACCATCAGCAATGCTCACACTGCTCGAGGCACCAATACCACCTCCCTAGCCCGTTGATGGTGTGTCTCCTCATCACTATAGATGCCCTCTGAGCCTCCTCTAATTGTTCGCACTCTCTCTTGCGAGCTCTCTCAACCTTAGTGTCCTCAGAAGTCCAACTAAAGTGGGGTCATTTCCCAACACGATGGGAAGAGAAAGGTGGAGGCATCTCATTCCCGAATAGAGCATCTAACACTTTATCATCAACCGGTGTTGTGGGGGATGACTCGAACTCAGTCTCTGGTGGAGCTAGAAGAATGTCAATATCAGCCTCGAGACTAGCTAAATCCTTTTGAAAGGTAGCAACATTGGTGGAGGGGGTTGGTAGCTCAAAATAATCAAGGCGTTGGTGGACTGCCTGAAACTTTCGGTCCATCATCTGCTCCATTTGTTTTTCCACCCTAGTCGCCAACTTCTCAAACGCTCGTTGCATCCACGGCCTCACACATTGCGGTAGTGTGGCTATCTGAGCCTCTAACTTCTGGGCTTGATCTAAGGGCACGGTAGCAGACCCAGAGAGTGAGTGGCTTTGAATGTGCTAGGGGACTGACTGGTGGCTGGATAATGGGAAGCCAGGGCATCCTCAGTAGGGGCTGGAGGGGCTGGCTCATCAATCTGCATGTGCTCCATATTGTCAACTAAGTCTGCTCCCAATGGAAGCACCTCAACCTGCAGCTATATGTGTGGTGCTGCCACATTCACCTCATCTCGAATAAGGCCTATATCCAGGGTCTTGGTTGCCTGGATTAATTTGTCACAATGCCATACCGGACACTCCAAAATCCCTGCACAACTGAAAGATGAGGCATGGAAAGGGGGTAAGTGGTGGTGGCCTTGAAGTCCCTCTCGTGAATCTCCGCAATGATCATGCGGGAAAAATCAATCTCAAACCCGACCGCTAGGGATTCCACCATGACTGAGCACTCCCAAGTGAGCACATTATCAGCCTTCGTGGGATACACCCTATTATGTACCAACAACTAGAAGAACTTGGCCACAAATGTGAGGGTGGCCTTCTTGATGCTTAAGCCTGGGGTACTGACCCGTTCGGCAGGCCCTCCGTATGAAGCAATGTGACGGGCCAACAATTGAAAGAAACTCTCCATCTGCTCTGCAATCCACTGAAATGCCCCACTTCTCACTGTGTCCTAACGGTAATCAAACTCGGTCGTATTGATATCTAGAGTGAGGCCCGGGCTGTATAGGAACCTGCGGATAGTGGCCTCTAAAATATCAACTAAGAATCCCTGAACTAGAGTAGATGTGAGTGGGGCCTGGGCAGCGGGCTTGGCTCGTCTGTCAATGGAACCTCAGAGGGTGGCTGCATAGGAAGCATAGAACTCCATCATGATCTCCTCGCTATATGACCCTGGGCTACGGGCCATTCACTCACACCTGTGTTTATTGGAAAGCTCATGAATGGTGGGCACGGTGTGCAAGCTGCCTGTAAGAACTCGGCGCTCATCACTGACTATACGAGCCATCATGTCCTTCTCAATTATCATCCTGGCATCCTTGTAAACCTACCATTGACCACTAACACACCACCGGTTTGGCTCCTCAGCAACTGGAGCGGGATCGGTGCTAAATGGTATGGGAATGTCCGCCGTACTAGTGGCTTTATCATACAAGTCCCTCCTCTCATGTGAACTAGATACGGATATGGTGTCGAAAGCAGAACCGGAAGGGGAGACGAACTCAGAGCCAGAAGAAGAACCAGCCGGTGATCCGATCAATGTATCCTTTTCATTAGACTGGGAGGCAGTGACTACGTCGGGAACCACCTGCTTAAATTGATTCCGGGTAGTACGGGTATTGCAAGGGATGTCCTAGTGGAAGGTGGGACATATACGGGATCCTTCTTCGCATCACTATCTTCATTAATTAGCCGAAAAGACGGCAGCACAGATTTGGACTTTCCCTTTTTTGTGTAGGTCAGTGCTTTCTTAGGGGCCATGGTACCTGTGGAGGCTTAATTAGTACCAAAATAAACAAATAACACACACGAAAAAAATTTAGAACAAAGAACGAACCAAAACAAAAACTAAAAAAAATCAGACAGTTGCTATAGTGGTTACCTACGTACGGTCTGTGGGTCCCCTCTGTAAGTCAGATGTCCCAAAAATTTGGGCTCCGATAAGAACCACGGCTGTGCAGAACGGTCTGTAGGTTGACCTACGGACCGTAGTCCACCTCCGTGGTTCAACACTTTATGGAATTTCCATGTGCAACAGACATATGGACCTGACCTACAGTTTGTAGGTTGACCTACAGTCTGTAGACGGGGTCTCGTAAGTCAAGTCTGTGTGAGGTATCAGACATGCCTCATGTTTAAACTATTTTTCGGCAATTTCAAACATTCAACCTAAGTCTAATCATTCATTTCAACACAGTATGATAGTTTTCATCCCTTGGGCTTCGATTACTAATATTTAACATGTATTTGATACAAAACTAGGAAACCTAAGTCGAAACTTTCAACTAGACTATTTTTTTCAGAGTTATTTATTACAAAGACAACACAATCACATTCTATTGTCCCAATGGTGTTTCTAACTTTAGTTCAACATGCAATTTCATACATAAACAACCCAAGGTCAAGATCCACTTCATGACTTCATATTTTGAACAATGAATATCAAAATTCAGAGTTAAGTTGAAATTGTTTACATTACAAGAAATGGAAGTGGGTGATTGTGTGATGCTTAAACTCCTTATACCTTTGTGACACCGAACCCATACCTTGGACTCTTTTTGGGAATGAGAAATGGGAGTGATCAAATTTTGGGGGAGAAAGGAATGGAAATATGGTAGGTGTGATGATATGTATGGGAGATGGGAGTGATTTGGGGATATAATGAGGAAGTTATGGGATTTGGAAAGGTTAGAAATGGTTAGGAGGGAATATGGGAAGTGGGGGAAGAATTTGAAAATGAAGAGTTTTATTAGAAAGGGGTCCGGGTCGGGTCGACCAAACCCTAACTTTAGACCCACGAAACCCCATCTATGGGCCGTGGGTCGACCTACGGACCGTAGGTTGGGTTCGTAGGTCACTCTATACTTATCAAATTTCGAAAACTTACCTGGGGTCTATGGACACCATTCACGGTTCGTGGATTAACCTACGAACCGTCGATAGGGTCCATAGACCTCTGCAATAGACATTTTCTGTAGATTTTGCTTTCCATCCCTGCATATGTAGCAACCGTTAGGACTTTATTTTTTACATTTTCTAGACACTTTTTAAACACGAACCTTATGTTATATCTAACCAACACTAAAACAAAAAAAAAAAACTACCAATCTAAAGAATTACAGAAAATCAAATAAACAAAGAAACTCTTTAATCGAAAAGAAAAACCTAAAGTTGGCTAGATTGTACATCTTGGGTTACCTCCCAAGCAGCGTTTGATTTAACGTCATGGAACGACGCAGGCCTCTTGATTACTTAGACTTCATCAAGATAGTAGGCCTCAACCACCTCTTGCACATTTTTCGATTTTCCCATATAGACCTTGATCCTTTGCCCGTTCATCTTGAACCTTGTTCCCTCATTGTTTTTGAGCTCGACCGCTCCATGTAGAAGGACTTGCGTGACTAATAATGGCCCAGTCCACTTGGACTTGAGCTTGCTAGGAAACAAGCGCAACCTAGAGTTGAATAGAAGCACAAGATCACCCACAACAAATTCTCATTTTTCAATCCTTTGATCATGCTGCTTCTTCATCTTCTCAATGTACAAGGCTGAACTTTCATAAGATCTTAGGCGAAACTCATCAAGCTCATTCATGTCACTTACTCTCTGATTCGATGCAAATTCAGCTTCTTTAGCGCCCATATTACCTTATGCTCTAGCTCTACCGGCGAATGGAAAGACTTCCCACATACAAGTTGGTAGGGGGACATACCTATTGAAGTCTTGAATGCGGTACGATAGGCTCATAGAGCATCATCAAGTTTCCTTGACCAATCAGTTCTATGAGCATTCACAGTCTTAGTCAAAATCTGCTTGATCTCTCTGTTGGATACTTCAACTTGACCACTAGACTGCGGATGGTAAGGAGTAGCAACATTGTGGCGGACGCCATATTTCTCAAGTAGCGCCTTGAACAACTTATTACAAAAGTGGGAACCTCCATCACTGATAATTTCCCTGGGTGTACCAAATTTGGAGAAGTTATTCTTTTTCAAGAATGTGGTGACACTATTACCTTTATTGTTGGAAAACGCAATTGCTTCCACCCACTTTGACACATAATCAACCACAACAAGAATATACTTCATCCCATGTGAACTCAAAAATGGACCCATAAAATCAATGTCCTATACATCAAATAACGCAATCACCAATATCGTATTCATAGGAAGCGCTTGCCTCTTTGAAATCCCTCCTTCTCTTTGGCAACGGTCACATGACTTGGTGAAATAATGAGCATCTCGGTGGATGGTAGGCCAGTAATACCCACACTGCAAAATTTTATGCGCAGTCTGAATACCACTATGATACCCACAAACAGGCGATGAATGACACCCCTCTAGTATACTCAACATCTCAACTTCGGGTACTCAGCGACGAATAATCACATCGTCACAACTATGGTACAAATAAGGCTCATCCCAAAAGAAATTCTTCACATCATGCATAAACTTTTTCCTTTGGTGAAACGACAAATGCGATGGTACCAGATCACTTGCCAAATAGTTAGCAAATTCTGCGAACCAAGGAATCAGATCATGAGAAGCAGCCAATACATGTTCATCTGGATTAGCATCATTGATTTCAACCCTATCACCTAGTTTGAGTATAGCTTCTTCCCCAAATCTTGATAAGTGATCGGCAACCTGATTTTCTGTCCCCTTTCTATCTTTCACCACAAAGTGGAACTCTTAAAACAACAACACCCATTTAATCAAACTTGGTTTTGCATCCTTCTTAGCCATCAAATACCTCAATGCAGAATGGTCAGTATGCACTATGACCTTAGTACCAAGCAAGTAGGATCGAAATTTCTCTAATGCAAAAAACACCACAAGAAGTTCATGTTCAGTCACTATATTTCTTTTGAGCCACATTTAGAGCTTTGTTGGTATAATAAATAGGATGAAGAATCTTATCTCGCCTATGTCCCCATACCACACCAAGCGCCACTCCACTTGGATCACACATTACCTCAAATGGTTGCACCCAATCCAGTGAAATAATGATAGGTGCGGAAACTAACATTTCCTTCAACTCTCCAAATGCTCTCAGACAAGCATTATCTAAATGGAACTTACACTCCTTTTCGAGAAATTTGCACAATGGATGTGCAATTTTCCTTGATGAACCTCCTATATAAACCTGTATGCCTAAGAAAACTTCTAACACCTCTAACAGAGATAGGTGGTGGAAGCTTTTCTATTACCTCTATTTTCGCTCTATCAACCTCAATACCCTTCTCAAAATTTGATGACCCAGAACTATCCATTCTTTCACCATAAAGTGGCATTTTTCCAAATTGAGCACAAGATTACACTCTTCACACCGTTTAAGCACCTCAGCCAAGTGATCCAAACAATGATCAAAACAATGGCCTACCACAGAGAAATCATCCATAAGTACATCAATAGTATCCTCCACCATATCTAAAAATATCAACATCATACAACGCTAGAAGGTCGTTGGAGCATTATACAACCCAAATGGCATCCATTTGAAGCCAAAAGTCCCATAAGGGCAAGTGAAGGTGGTCTTCTCTTGGTCTTCCAGAGCAATGGAAATCTGATTGTAGCCCAAATAACCATCAAGAAAATAATACCAACCCTTACCAGCAAGTTGGTCCAGCATCTGATCTATGAACGGCATAGGGAAGTGGTTATTTTCTGTCCAAGAATTTAATTTCTGGAAGTCCATGCAGACTCTCCATCCAGTCACGGGTCGCATCGGAACAAGATCATTTTTCTCATTCGGAACCACCGTAATCCCACCTTTCTTGGGAACACGCTAAACATGTCACGACCTGAGAGCACCCCCTAGTCGTAACACGGCGTACTCGACCCCGAAGGGGTCTTATCCAAGCCTCATAGCGTTCAATCCTCGCATAGGTAGTAGAAATAGTACGGAATTAAAACCTTTCATTTAAAACCATATAATTCAAAACATTTATTAACAATCTTTCAAAAGGCACAGCGGAATTCGAAGTCTCACATGGCCATCTTAGACAAAACTCAACAAGATAAGGTCACGGCCCTTTACAATCGAAAAGTACTAAATGTCTTACATGAAATAAAGAGAAACTTCTAAACACTTGTCCTTGATCTATGAGGACATACCACATAATCTTGGAGGAATAGCAATCCAAACACTTCAATCTAGAGTAAGCAAATCACTTGTTGAAACCTACACTTTGTAGTAAAAATAAGAGAAATATGGGTTAGCACACAAAAATCTACTAAGTATGACGACCATGCAAAAACATACTTAGAAAGGACATTTTTTTTGAAAGTCATGCTTTATGCCATTTTAATAAAAGTCCATGAACATTTATAAAAGAGGCATAATATAAGTCACAACCAACATACAACTCACATCTTCACATTTGAGCTAAATCACATATAAACCTTTACCTTTATCTTGAGCCTCCACCTCGAGTAACCCTGAAGCTACACCTTGTGAAATGTATGGATAGCGTCCCATACCACCGCCCACACTAAGGTACCACCTTAAGGTCACCAAAAGTGAACTTACCATTCACCCTTCCCACCTTTTCACAATAAAATATATAAGAGACAAACAATACATGAATCACATCATCACATTAAGATCAAACCTAAGACAACTCTAAGTCATACTTGTGCAATGTGTAAGTAGGATCCCATACTACTACTCACACTGAGTACTTCTTTGAAGTCACCCTAGACAAGGCGCATTCATATACAATAAGTCATGACAAAGAAGTAACTCATAATACACATCTTTACATTTAAGCATTTAAGCCAACATTCTTCAATTTCTTCGTTTAGAGGACTTTCATACATTAGCCATTAATACTTATAAAGCTCACTATAGCCCCTGCAAAACCTACTCGTGCAATGTATAGATAGCATCCCATACTACTACCTAATCTTTGTAGTACCTACCAAGTAACTAGAGTGCACATCTCACATGATGGGAATAAGCGTTTAACCAATATAGACCATGCAAACTAGACATGGAATCCAGTGTCATGTAACCCCATACCGTGAGAAGGTTCCACTTTCCTAAGGTAGAACGGTAACATTAGCTCGAATAAAATCCGCTAGCAATATCCTATGTGGGCACATAGTTATGGGATAGGAAGATGGTCATTGGAACTGTAACCTAACATTGGGATAGTTTCCATCTAACCATATCCACTCGGTGCTTAGTTAACATTCCCATAGATTATTTCATTCACATTACATATGTGTACTAGCGACCCATGATACATCATTACCTAAGTAAGGAATGCTATAAGCCTATCGATCCATGGTACATTCAATGATATCTCTAGAGTCCTTATGAAAAGAATGACATATGGAAGATTCATGGTCCCTCATTACATTCTTATACTCATGAAAGGAATGTCGTAAGCCAATCGATTCATGGTACATTGACTCATTAAGAAAGGAATGCCACTAGCCTATCGATTCTATAGTCTTTATTACATTAGATCATTTATAAAAAGAATGACTTAAGCCTATCAATTCATATCCATCAAGTCAAGACACATTCATTACACATAAATGAAAGGAATGTCATAGCCTATCGTTTCATATTCATCATTCACTATAGAAATCCTTCACATTATATCATTATCATTCATGAGTGTCAAATTAAGAAATAACCTTTCAATACTAACACAAATACATTCTAAGCAAGACCATCATTCTAACATTGAAATCACATGCAAATCCTTCACATCACATTCACATATATAATATCATGATAATACTTCAATTCCTCAAACTATGCCTTCAAGGCCATGATCACAATATACAAAGTAATTAAACACCTCCACCTTTCAAGTGGATCAACATCTCTAACACAATTCTACTACAACAAGTAATTAGGTCAAACTTGCCCTTTCAAGGCTATGATCACAAACCCTCAATTCACCAATAGTTCATAATTAGGCATAGATGATGACACAATTCAACAATCTAAATCAATTTAGGCATAATTCATCAACATTCATTCATGGTCAACAAACCTACTACATAAGGCACAATTTAGAAATTGAGAGGAATCATAGGTTCTTGGAGTAAAATCATCAATTAAACATCAATATAATAATGATTTGACATTATTAAACCTTTAAAATTGTTTGATGAAAGAACCAATGAGATTGAGTGAAACCCTTGGTTTTTCATGAACTTGAAAACTTCTTTGAAATTGACTCTAGGGTGAAAACTAACCCTAGATGAAGGATCACCATACCTTAATAGATTAATTCATGAAAATCAACTAAATTAGCCTTCTTCTTCAAACTCTAAGTCTTCTTCTTCTCTTGGTCTTCAATGGAGTTCTAGAGAGAAGATATTTTGAAACAGATGGGTATAGATTTGGGGAAAATTGAATAATGAAATCTAAAATAGTATTTTAATATTTTAGTACTCTTAAAATATCTTAATATACTTAAAATAACCGTCCATACACTTAAAAATACTTGGGGTGAATTTACCAATCCACCCCTAGCTTGGCCGAACCAAGACATCAAACACAGGTGTGATTGACGGCTCCCCTTCCATAGACCGTGGATGGGTTGACACCCCATCCTAGTCATCTGTCATTTGTGGATGTGGCATGGTTTGGGGCCCCTTGACCTACGGAGGCCATCTACGGGGCGTGGATCCCTTTTGTAGGTCACCCTATTTCGGGCAGCCTCGTGGTTTCCTTGGGGTCTTGGGGTTTAGACTTAGGGTCCTCCTCAAGGACCATTAGGGTGGTCCTTGGGGAGTTGTACCTTGATGTCTAACCCTTAAACACCTCAACCATGGCTCGGGACAACATAAAGCACCATAAAACCTGACACCAAACTCTAACACACACACGTTAGGCTCTAGTTTCACTTATTCGCTTTTAGGGTCCTTACATTATCTCCCACTTAGAAACATTCATCCTTGAATGACACTTTAAACACATTAAGGGAAAACGACTCAAGACTAGCAGCCCACAATCATGCATGCAACATCAATATAAATGCATAAACATAAGAGGAAACATCAACTCCACATCAAAAAGGCCCAATGCAAAGAAGAAGGTAGGAACTACATCTACAAACTCATTATGCGTCGAAACTTCACATTTCTCATTTCATTGGAGGAACTTCCTTGTCCAAATCACATCATTCTTATCACAACATCTTTAGTCACATTATGAGACTTCTTCATAAAAAAAAACACATTTAGGCATGTTCAACAATTTCACCTCATGAAGCATAGAGACAACTCATACTAAATGCAAATAAACATGAGGAACATAAATCATGAAAACTCATTTGCTCATATTAAACAAGAATTCAAATAGAATGTGCATAACATAAGAGACCATGGAAACACAATATCACACATGACTCCACAACATGAAGCAAGCTACGAGGAAATCTTGGTCTCAAGCTTGAATAGGAATAGAAGGAAAGAGATAAAGATATCAGCACTCTCAACAACCTTACTATCCCCCACTTAGGAGAAAACCCAACTAAGGCTATCATGAAAAACAACATAGGAATCTCATCACCACAAAAAGGAACTATAATTTACCGGTACCTTCATCCGGATTAGCTCCCTTCTCCTTGTTAGATTTAAGCACATAGAAACGGTTCTTCTTTGGAACATTAGGATCCGGGTCACCATAAGAAGCTTGTTTGGCCTCCCTTCTTCTAGCCATAAGAATAGGACAATTTCTCACTTGATGATCACTTTTGCCACACCCATAGCACCCACTAGTACTGGCTAGGCACTTCCCATGATGCCTCTTCCCACAAGTGGCACAAAGAGGTTTAGAAAATTAAGATCCACCACCTTTCTCCTCATTAGCCTTAGGAGAACTTGAAGAATCTTGGTTAGGGGCTCTCTTCTTGAACCTAAATTGACCTTGCTCATCGGATCTACCCCTCTTCAAATCCCTATTCATCCTCTTAAGTTTGGACTCCTCAATAGATTGAGCATACACCATAAGCCTCGAAATATTCATATCATTATGGAGCATTGTTGTATGGCACTCTTCATTGACTAGGTCAGATACACCAATCACAAACCTACGCATCTCATCTCTAGAGTTAGACACCAAGGATGGAGCATACTTAGACAAAAGGGTAAATTTCAAAGAATACTCATCCACATTCATGTTTCCTTGCCTAAGGTTTATAAGCTCCTCAACCTTACACTCCCTCTTTTCACAGGAAAAGTACCTACCAAGGAAAGCTCCCTTAAACTCCTCTCATTCTATAGGACCCGCTTCTAAAGGACTATTGCTTTCCATTAACTGAACGACACTTGGGCCACATCTTTCAATTGATAGGAAACCAACTCCGATTTAACCATAGAAGATACCCCCATAGCATTGACTATCTTTTAAAGTTTATTCAAGAATTCTTGGGGATCCTCTCCCACTCTAGAGCAAAGAAAAATAGGAGGATTCTTGCTCACAAAGTCTCTCAATCTTGAGTCCACGGTACTCTCATTAGCATTCACCCTAGGCCCCACATCTCGGTTCACTTGCGCCGTCATGGCTTGGGCAAGGGTTAGAAAAGCCGTCCTAATCTCTTCATTAGTCATGTTCGGGGGAACCATCGGAACTTCATTCTCTTGAGGAACTTGGTCACCTTGGGGAGGAACTCCCTCGTTCACAATCTCCTCTTCCACTCTTCTTGGGTTCGCCCTAGTATTCATATCCTATAAACACAAGAGAAGAGGACACTTATACAACTACACTCTAAGGCACAACTTCAAGAATATGAAAGAAGTGTAATTTTCTAACATCCTATAACCTCTTGCTTATAAATGTGTCGCGACTCACACCAATGAACAAGACTCTACTAGACGTGGCTTGTGAGACATCAACCCTAAAACCATTCCCAAAACCTTGTGCTCTGATACCATGTATGTCACAACCCGAGAGCACCCTCTAGTCGTAACACGGTGTACTCAACCCCGAAGGGCTTTTATATAAGCCTCATAGCATTCATTCATCGCATAGGTAATAGAAATAGTACAAAATTAAAACTTTTCATTTAAAACCATACGATTCAAAACATTCATTTAACAATCTTTCAAAAGACACAACGGAAGTCTAAGTCTCACATGGCCATCTTAGCCAAAACTTAACAAGATAGGGTCATGGCCCTTTACAATCGAACAATACTAAATGTCTATTACATGAAATAAAGAGAAACTTCTAAACACTTATCCTCAATCTATGAGGACATACACTTGGTCTTGCGGGTGGAGAGTTACGATTCTTCATGTCTAACTCTAATATATTTTGTTTTGAATGAAATACGAACCTATCAAGTGCAACGACCAATTCATCATGGTCTTCAATACCATTACCCTCAAAATTAATCGTTACCGCTGCTAGTGCTTCAACACCCAACCATTCTTCAATAGACACCCCAGAACCACTCTTTACAATATGATTCAGCACTGATACCGAATTGAGCTCACTACTCTGCTTCATGGATCTACAGATGTTGAAAGTTACCTCTTCACTATTCCATCGGAACTTCATCTGCCATTTCTCCATATCCACCAAGGCGCACCCTAAGGCAAGGAACGGTCTCTCAAGGATAATGGGAACCTCAAAATCAACCTCACAATCAAGTATCATAAAATCCACCAGAAAGATAAAAGACTCCACTTTCACTAGTACACTTGGAGCACACCAATGGGTCTGTTCATAGTTCTATCGGCAATGAGCAATCGCATCATAGTTGGTTTTGGATCCCCTAAACCTAAATTTTTGTAAATAGACAATGGTATTAGAGTAATACTAGCATCCAAATCGCACAACGCCTTAGAAAAATGCAACAACCTGATGGTACATGGAATAGTGAAGGCACCAGGAGCCTTCTTCTTCTGCACAAGGGACCTTGTAGCAATAGCACTACAATGTTGCAATCTATCATCATCTTCAAAACTCATAGCCCTTTTCTTAATCACCAAATCTTTGATAAACTTTTCATCCCATGCATTTGCTTCGAAGATTCTATCAATGGAACATTGATGGAAAGTTGCTTCAACATAGCGATGAACCTGCGGTATTTCACTTCATCATTCTTCTTAACTAACCTCTCTGGGAATAGAGGTGGAGGTCTAGGCAAGGGGACAACTTTCTGGGTTATCTCTTCTTCCTTCTCTGTAGCATTCTTGGACTCTCCAGTAACCTCAATCTCATCATCATCTTTCTCAACCACAATTTCAACCTCAAACGGCATAGGTGGATCAATGGTTTGCTCACCCCCTCGAATAGTGACTGCCATACAATGCCCATCCTTCTTCACATTTTGGATAGTGTTTCTAGGAAGTATGTCGAGTTGATGTGGGTTTACTATAGTGGACAACTGATTCATCTGCTGCTCAAGTTGCTTGATCGACACTGCATGGGCGTCAACTTGTTGACCAATACCAGACAAGTCATTATGCATCTCCTTCACATTATTATTAGTCGAATCAAACTTTTTCCTCATATTCTGCATCATATCGTCAATACGTGACATACTACTCCCAATTTCCTTATTACTAGATTCCCAATTTTGCGAAGGAACATAAGGATCGCCCCTATCATTTCCATTGCCATAGTTGTTCCGATTGTAGTTGCTGTCGCGATTGTAGTTCCCATCCCAGTTATATTGACCCTCTCGACTGTAGTTACTTGGTTTCCTTGACCTTGGCGCCAATTATCCGAATTGGAACCTTGGGTGTTTGCTCAGAAACCCCTCATCTAATCATTCACTACATAAGTACCCTTTTCATAGTAGCACTCCTCAACCGGTGGTGGATTTCTAGTCAAATAATTTACTGCATTTACCTTTTTGGCACCTCCGCTCAAATGCTTAAACACCAACCCCATTTCGGTCCTCATCTAAGCCATCTCCTCGTGAATGTCATCAGCAGCTTGGTTGGGTGTTGTTTAAACTGCAAAGGTGTTCCTCCCAGCGTTTGACTTTCTAGTACTCCAATCTTTGTCATTTCGGGATATTTTCTCCAATTTCTCAGCGATCTGCTCAAACATACACTCACCATTGAACCCCAGCAATAGTATCATGCACAGCCTTGCAATTGTCATCCTGGCCTCTGTATAAGTATTTCTTCAGTGACTCATCATTAATTTGGTGGTTCGGAACACTTCTTATGAATACAGTGAACCTATCCCACGAACTACTCAAAGACTCTCTAAGTAGTGCCACGAAGTTATTGTGTTTATCTTTGTGGTTCAACTTCTTTGACAACGGAAAGTTGTTTTCCATAAACACCTTGTGCAATTGATCCCATGTATGAATGGAGTTATATGGGAGATCAGAAAACCACACAGCAGCATCACCGGTCAATGATAGAGGGAAGACTCTCAACCCAATGACATTTATGTCCAACTCTGGTCGACCCACGCAACTCTTGCAAATACTCCTCAACTTGGCCATGTGCCCATGTGGATCCTCCGATACCATACTAGAAAACAAACCCCACGCTGTAAGCATCTCCATCAGAATGCTAGTCACTACGAATGTAAGCCCCGGAGGTAGATGAGGTAGAACAATAGGCCCTTCGAATTCAACGGTATTAAAGTCGACCCTATAGTTATCTCGCAACATTGGTTCTGGTGGACCCTGTACCCTCAATGCATCTCCCAATAGATTTTCACCCTGAACCTGAACATTCTCATTATCAACCCTAGGAAGCTGCAACTCAACTCCATCACCTAGATTTCCTCCAATAGGGTTGACTGGGACTCCTTGATAATTCATCCCTCTGAAAGTTCTATTCAATCCTGGATCATAAGGAGTCAGTGGTTCACCTCGACTCCGTGTACTTGGCATACACTAGAGTAGGAACCTGAGAGAAACAAAAACAAAAGAAAACTTAAAATTAAGAAATAATTGACTAAAGTTCAATAATGTAGTAAAACTTAATCTAAAAGCCTTAATCTCCAGAAGTGGCGCCAAAACTGGATAGGCTCAAAATTACACCTCCCTAAAGAAGTATAAGCGATCGTTATCAAATCAAGAACCCAACAACTAGGTTGGGGTCGATCCCACGAGGAATATAGTTTAGACTTAAACTTAACTTACGATTATATTCGTTTAGTCAACTTATTTCTGAGACAAGTAAGTAAAAGGGGGGGTTTTGTGGAACAAATAATTGATTGTAGTTTAGAGAACAAGTGAGCAAGATTCAAACTTTAGTTGTTAACAATGAGAGAAAGTAACTAGGGTATATGTGTTCCCCATAAGCTCATAACGCGGTAATCCTAGTAATAGTAATCATATCCTAGTGTATCACATGCAAAGTGGTAAGTTATGTATCTCTAAATCCTTGGTCCGGCAAATAGAGAATTTCACCCCGCACGTTTGTCTGGCTACGTGTGTATAATCTAGTAACCCTTACTTTTACCTCATATTAGACATCACATGTTTGTCTTAGTTTTCACCCTCACACCAATTGACATTAGACTATTAGATAGTATCACACTAAATCTATGTTGATAATTCTTTTCTTATTAACTACCTCCTTGAACCGCCAAGTAGCAACAAGGCAAGTTCTAACGTTGCACACCATTAAAAAGACTTCTAACGAAAGAATTATAAATTCATCTAATAACACTATTCAACAATTACTTAGTTACTATTCATACTTTGTTAATCACTCATGGTTCCCACAACCCTAGTTAGGGATTTAGTTACTCATGCAAGCAAGAACACAATTCATATTTTTAGATGAAGAATTCATTAACTTACGTAATGAGTAGAAGAAACCCAAAATCTCTAATTGAAATTCAAAGAAAGAATCTTTATAAACCGAAAATAGGAAATTGAACTGCTAATGTTTGCAAGTCAATTTCTAGAACACACTAAGAATTAAAGTTAAACAATAGTAGTTAACTCACAAAAACGAGGTTTACATACCCAATTTATAGAAAACATAGTCTCAAACAAAAAGGAAACGAAATAAGGAAATAAAACTACTAGACGCGGTTTCAATCGACGAGACTGACTGTGGTTAGACCTACATTCTGTAGGTCCCTTCCGTATCTCAGGACTTAGGTAAATTCTCAGAAGCTTGGAACCTTCAACTTTCAGATGTAAACGACGGACATGTAGGATGGACCATAGATCGACCTATGTTCCGTGGGTCCCCTCTAGTGGCTCCATACTTAGAACTTTTCATCGGGTACTGGAACTCAGACTTTCTGATACAAATGACGGACGTGCAGGATGACCTGTAGGTCGACCTACGTTCCATCAATGGCTTTCATGGTTCCACACTTGGTCAAGACTTCCCTGATTCTCATCTACGCCTACAAACCTATGGAGCGTGACTGGACTTATGGTCTGTAGGTCACCTCCGTAGGTGCCTCCTTCTGCAGAAAATCAACAGTTGTCTCTCTCAACATCGTCCAAGTTTATTTCCTGCAAATATAGGGCAATAATCATTAGTTCTAATACAAAATGGCCCTAAACACACACAACTCTTAAGTGAAACATATTAAAAAACGGTAAACTTACGGTATATCATAGACCAGTGAATGTCCCATTCGTGTGCAATAGTTGCACCATACTCTTCTTCAGTTCAAACCTTCCACCAGTTTCAGGTTTCTGAATACATGAAGTCACATTGATGGTATGTGGGATTGCCATGTCTCTTACTTTCATCTCAGCCATTACAGCAGGTTCTTCTTGCTTAACTCTTGTTACTCGAGATGATGGTTCACTAGCAACAAGAGGCAGTGGGTAAGTGAGTCGCCTTTGGCTTCTTCCGTAATGAACGAATCTTTTCGGTTCAGCTAGAGGTTCTGCCAAGCCCTGATCCTCTTCCAATTTGTAAATTCAACACAACCGGCAAAATGAATCGCTAAGATCAAGTTGTCAACACTTGCTTTTTACTTTCAAGAATCAAAAAATCGAATACTTCCTTATTCTAAAGTTCCCGACAGCGGTGCCAAAAACTTATTGTGCCCAAATTGCACACAAAAGTGTACGTGGTCATTCAAGTATTAAAGTACCTCTTATAAAGAGTCGGGTATCGTACCCACAGAGACTTACGATTAGAATAACTTGATTTTTCCAATACATTCAGCTAAACAAAAGTGTTATCAAGATTTCAAGAGTGATTTATTTTATAGTCTAAAAGTTAACCAAAATTAAACAAGCGTGATTCAATTTCAAAGGTTTCAAACAATGATTGGGTAACGTCCAGGGCTGCAGCTCTTATAAGGATTCATGAAATTTACCTTATTTAAATGGATGTTTATCAACTATCGAATAAATTATAACGGGTTTAAATGTATGATTATGGTCTCCCGACCTCTAATTGCCTACAATAAATGACAACCTTACATCGTTAAACAGGGAAAGGTTGGACCAAGTACCGAGCATTATGATTTCTTCTTGTATAATGACCAAGCATGGTTTCTAGGTATATCCCTATCCTAATTAACCCTAATTATTAAGAGAAAATCATGCTCCTTATTCCCCACATTCTATCCTCTTATTCCTCTCCCAAGTTGAATTCGGACAATGTATTTGTTTCAATGGTGATCAGGCACGAAATACGAAAAACAAGAATATAAGAGAGATTCATATGATAGTTAAATGCAATCCATAAAAACTTAATCAATGATACGCTCAAATTACACCTCCCTAAAGAATTATAAGTGATGTTGTCAAACTAAAACCCAACTTGTAAGTTGAGATCGATCCCACGAGGAATATGGTTCACACTTAAACTTAACTTACGATTATTTCCGTTTAGTCAAACTATTTCCAAAACAAGTAAGTAAAGGTGGGGAGGGGGGGCAATTTGTGAAACAAATACTTGATTGTTGTTAAGTAACAAGAGAGCAGGATTCAAACTTTATTGTTATCAATGAGAGAGAGAAACTAGGGTATATGTGTTCCCCATAAGCTCATAATGCGATATTCTTAGTAATAGTAATCATTTCCTAGTGTATCACGTGAAAAGCGGTAAGTTATGTATCTCTAGTTCCTTGGTCCGACAACAAGAGAATTTCACCCCGCACCTTGGTCCGGCTATGTGTGTATAATTTACTAACCCTTACCTTTACCTCATATTAGACATCACATCAATGTATGGCTTAGTTTTCACCCTCACACCAATTTCCACTAGACTATTAGATAGTATCACACTATATATATATTGATAATTCTTTTCTTATTAACTACCTCATTGGTCCGGCAAGTAGCAACAAGGCGAGTTCTCACGTTGTGCACCATTAAAAAGACTTCTAAACGAAAGAATTATCAATGCATGTAATAACACTATTCCAGAATTACTTAGTTACTATTCATACTTCGTTAATCGTTCATGGTTCCCACAACTCTAGTTGGGGATTTAGTTACCCATAGTAGCAAGAACTCAATTCATATTGTTAGATTAAGAAATCATGAACTTACGTAATGAGTAGAAGAAACCCAGAATCTCCAATTGAAATTCAAAGCAAGAATCTTTATAAACCAAAAATAGGAAATCAATTTGCTAATGTTTGCAAGGCAATTCCCAAAAAAACACCAGGAACTAAAAGTTAAAAAATAATGCCTAACCCCCAAAAATGAGGTTTACATGCCTTATATATAGAAAAACATGTCCCAACTAAAAAGTAAATGAAATAAGAAAATAAAGTTCTTGGATGCGGTTTCGATCTACGACACTGACCTACGGACCATGGACTGACCTATGGTCCATATGTCCCTTCCGTGGTCTGGGACTTAGGCATTTCTCCAAAGCTCAAAATCTTCAACTCTCAGTAACAAATGACGGATCAGCAGGATGGACCGTGACTCGATCCACAGTCCGTGGATCCTCATCCGTAGCTCTATACTTAAACTTTCGAAATTAGGTACTGGAACCCCCTTCTCTGAATCATTTGACAGAGCTACAGGATGGCCCGTAGGTCGACCTACGATCCATCATTCGTAATCATTGTTCCAAACATGGTCAAGAATTCCCTGATTTTCCTTCAAGCCATGCCTGTCCATCTATGCCTACCACCTACGGAACGTGACTGACCTACGGTCCGTAGGTCCCGTCCGTAGATGCCCTTTTCTGCAACATTCTTCAGTTGTGTCTCTCCACTTCCACGTCCGGATTTATTTCCTGCAAACAAGATAAAAACACATTAATACCAATACAACATGGCTCTGGATACACACAACTCTTAAGTGAAATGTGTTAAAATACCGTAAATTCATGGTATATCAACACCCTAAACTTAAGCTCGTTGTTTTTTCTCAAGCGACACACTAAGACTCTAAATGACACTTGTGTAGAAGCAGACATTCAAGCACAAGCAATCACATGGATTTCTATCTCGACTCTCTTTTCGAGTGCAAATATTTTCTCTTAGACTCAACAAGCTAACTCATGCAAATCAAGATATGACAAAGATCAACCAATAGCCACAGAACATACACTATTTTACTATCACCAAGGTACCAACTCTCCGACAATGTAACTAGTGCCCTTACTTCAAACGAGATCTCTTTTTCACACAATGAATATGATTTTGAGTATAGGGATTTGATGGGTTATGAAGGTGATTAGGGCGTCATGCGAAAGCTTATAATTGCAAATCATATGGTTGACAAATCAAATGACAAATAAATACATACTAAAGATATAATATTATTATAGTTTAGTCAATCAACCTACATATTGAAAACTAATACTAAAAAAACATAAATATGTTTAGGAGAAAATCTCTCCATAAACTAAACTCTTAAAGAACTACATTGTGGATGCTATTGTGTTCAGCTTTGAGAATAGGGATCTTTAATTTATAGATCTCCAAACTTTTCCTCTAAGGAAAAAATAAACAAAATGTGGAAGAAAATTATATTTTCCTTTCAGAAAAGGTAAAAACATTTCTGGTAATGTTTTATGTTTTCTTTTAAGAAAAAATAAACCTCTAATACGGTAAGAAAATCAGGACAAAAACCCTAACAAATCTACCCTTTTTGGCTGGATTTTCTTGACAAAACTTGATCCACCTTCTTCAATTGCATGATAATCTTTGTTCTTTACATAGTCTTAATCACTGCTGCTTGTCATTGTTAAAAAAAAGTTTAAAATATATGGGTTAAAAATATTTTGTTTTATTTTTAAAATTGCAGCAACATGAATGTTGAAAATGTGGTTTAAAATTTGTTCTCCACATGTAGCTAGATAAAAATCTTCATTATCTTCAAATTGATTTGAAACCATCTTGATCCTATCTTCAACCTCATTGAACCATAGGACCATCGGATCATGAATCGTTAGACCATGTGCTCTGATACCACTTTTTGGGTTATGAAGGTTATTAGGGCGTCATGCGGAAGCTTACAATTGTAAATCATATGGTTGACAAATCCGATGACAAATAAAAACATACTAAAGTTATAATATTATTATAGTTTGGTCAATCAAACTACATATTAAAAACTAATACTAAAAAACCATAAATATGTTTAGGAGAAAATCTCTCCATAAACTAAACTCTTAAAGAACTACATTGTGGATGCTGTTGTGTTCAGCATTAAGAATAGGGATCTTCAATTGATAGATCTCTAATATTTTCCCCTAAAGAAAGAATAAATCAAATATGGAAGAAAATTATATTTTCCTTTCAGAAAAAGTAAAAACATTTATGGTAATGTTTTGTCTTTTCTTTTAGGAAACAATAAACTTCAAATACGGTAAGAAAATCAGGACAAAACCCTAACATGATTCATTCAATACTCACGCTCAGAAATACGTTCAAGTACAGTTAGTGCTCAATGCCATAGGCTTGCCCTTATCTTCCCTGCTTAGACTTTCCAAATTAGTTGTTAGGATCACTATAGGACTTTCTTAGCTTGTACCGTAGGCTCAGGCATTTGGGTACTTTTTAGTGACTTTCTGCCCTCCTTGACATTACATTGGCTTTTTACCTCTTCCTTCACATACTTTTGGCAACTTTTCATTCCATTTTCTTTCCCTTGACTCTTTCCAACCAGGGATGCGACTTTTGACTTTCTGACACTTGGTTATCTTTTCTTTTTCTTTCACTTTATTTTACTTTATTTCTTTTCAGGCTTTCACTTATCACATTCTTTTGCCTTTTTTTCGCACAACGTCACATTCTTTTTCTTTATTTTTCTCTTTTCAAAACTACACTCTTTTCATACCCTTTTTTCCATTTGTTTTCCTCTTTCATAGCCACCCTCAACTTATGCATTTTGCATTAGTTGAGGTGCATAATGTCCGATGTTGGACCAAGGCCAAGATCAAGGTAACGTTTGGCTTAGCCACCCTCAACTTAGGCTTTTGGCCTAAGTTAAGGTGCAAATGTCCAAGGACGGACCGGGGCCAAGATAATTGTTTTAAGGGAAGGTTAGTTAGGTGAATCATAAGAAATGGTAAATTTTAGGCTCAATTATTTGGATCAAAGGGGAGTAATGCTACCATTTGGTTAGATCATTTTAGGCTTAAGTGGACTAATTTGAACAATGGCCTATGATCATTTCCCAACTTTTAGCCTAGATTATCCTAGCAGGATCAACGGGGCAAGTTCTAGATTGGAACAAAACTGTCTGAACATTCAACTATCCTCGCACACTCTTGTCACTTTGTTTCATTATCAGATTATCAGATTACCCAGTTCAAGTTTTAGCTTAAGTCATGAGATCAAATTGGTTCTTTATCATGTCATACTCAGAGCCAACACGTTCAACTCATTCTAGCCTACAAATTTTAGTACATAGCACAATATTTAGATGGGTATCATTTTTCATTTTTAATTATGCCATTATGCTATATTCTTTTCTCATGCTTCTACACATACAATCCTAACACATGCCAGTTCAACAGAAATTAAACAGTCTCTTGGGGGAAAAGAACATAGGAAATAAAACCCCAAGACAGGATTATGAGTTGAGTTACTCAGACTTCACCTTATGACTCACAATTCATTTACCCCACCCCTAACAAAATAGAGTGCAACTGTCCATGGGGGACAAAAAGTAAAGAGTAAAGGATCAGGTGAAGCAAACATGTGGCGCATAGTGCCAAAGACCTATCAACAAACGGGTGGGTCCGGTTTCCTCAAGCCCGCTAGAACATCACGAGGAACTCCATCAGTGGCGCTCCTATCTATCAACTCAACACCATCAGTGGTGCTCACATCATCTCTCACAACAGATACATCCACAGTGGATGTCCTAGAACTCGAGGCTCCAACATTACCCTCACGAACCCTCTGCACGCGCAATTCCTCATCAACAATGGAAGCTCTCCTAGCCTGCTCAGTTTGCTGGCGCTCCCGCTTCTTATCTCATACATCCTCAGCAACATCAAAAGTGTGACTAGAGTGGGACATTTTCCCTCGAGCACGGGTGGACTCGGGTTGTAATGTGTCCTTTCTGAATAAGGTATCTAGCACTGTATCATCAGCCGGTATAGTAGGAGTGGACTCTGGCTCATCTATAGGTGGAGCAAGGATGGTATCAAGATCGGCTTGGAGACTATCCAACTCCTTCCAGAAGGAAGAGACATCAGTGGTGGGGGATGATCGCTCGAGGACTCACAACTCGAAGGCATCTAGGCGCTTATTAAAGGCCTAGACATTCAGGTCCATCATATGCTCCAACAACCACTCCATCCTAGCCTCGGATTCTGAGATAGACCAATGCATTCATGGCTCCACATGCTGAAGCAGTGCGGCCATCTGCACCTTCAACTTTTGAACACGAGCAAAGGGCACGACAGTTCCTGACGAATGGGTGGCTATGGCTGAGCTAAGGGCCTGTCTGGTGGCCTGAGATGGGGAGGTCGGGGTATCATTAGTAGTGACTGGAGGGTTGGGATCTGCACCTCACATTTGCGGCACATCAGCTACCAAATCTACCCCCAATGGCGGTACCTCAACCTGGAGGTCTCTTCGCGGCGTAGTTATGTCGGCCTCATCTCTAATCAGGCCGATGTCTAGAGTTTTGTTTGCCCACACCATCTTGTAACAGTGCCAAAGTGGTACCCCAGCATCTCTGCATAGCTGAAAAATGAGGCATGGAAAGGGAAAAGTGGTGGTAGCCCGAAAAGCCCGCTCATGGATTTCCACAATCAGCATGCGGGCGAAGTCTATCTCAAACCAATCCACCAAAGCAGCAACCATCATAGCACGGTCCCATATAATTACAATGTCTGCCTGAGTAGGAGAAACCTGGTTCCACACTAATAGCCAAAAGAACTTGGCCACAAAATTCAGAGTAGCCTTCTTGATCCGTAAGGTCGGGGTGCTGACCCACTCGGCTTGTTCTCCTTCTGTAGTAATGTGACTCGTCAAGTAGTGTAAGACGGTCTCCCTTTTCTATGCATTCCGTTGGAACTCCCCGTCTGCACAATGTCTCTTTTGTAGTCAAACTCGGTCGTGTTGAGTGCCCAAGTACAGGTTGGACCGTATAGGAACTGGCAAATGGTGATCTCAGATATATCCACAGAATACCCATGAACTAGTATAGTCGGGAGTGATTCCTGGGCTGCGGGCTTGGTAATTTTTTTAATAGAGCTTCGGAGGTGGCTGCGTAGGAATCATAGAACTCCCTCACGATCTCCTCGCTACATGTCCTTGGATTTTGGGCCATCCACTCACACTTATGCTATTGGAAGAGCCGATGGATGTCGGGCATGGTATACAGGCTTCTTCTAAGTAGCCTACGCTCCTCTGTAACCATTCGGGCCATTCTTTCTTTGTCATTAAGCATCTGGGCATCCCTATAAATCTTCAACTGGCCCTCAACGCACCATCTAATCAGCTCATCAACAACCGGAGTGGGGTCGGTGTTAGGTGGCACTGGAATTCTCCCCTTATTAGTGGCCTCATCAGAAAAGGCAACCCGACCATGTGAACTTGACCCGGATGCAAAGCCGAAAGCATAGACAAACTTAGAGCCGGAAGCAGACCCAGTTGGTGATCTGATCAGTGCATCCTACTCATCAGACTGAGAGGCTTTGACTACGCCGTGAACCACCTGCTTGGATTGATTTCGGGTAGTCTGGGGTGCTATGGTGGAAGTCATTATTGCCGGTGGAACATATTCGGGATCATTCTCCACATCAGTGTCTTCCTCAATCATCCGGGCACTTGGTGCGACTGATTTGGTCGTCCCCCTTGGTGCGAAGGTTGGAACTTTCTTAGGCGCCATTGTACCTGTGGAAACATAATTAATACGAAAATAAACTAATAACACACTCGGAAATTTTTTTGAAGAAAGAACGAACCAAAACAAAAACTAAAAAAATTTCAAACAGTAGCTTCAATGGCCACCTATGATAGGTACCTACGGTCCGTAAGTGGATCTACGGTCCGTGGGTCCCCTCCGTAGGTTCAGTGGCCATCTACGATAGGTACCTACGGTCCGTAGGTGGATCTACGGTCCATGGGTCCCCTCTGTAGGTCAAATGTCCCAAAATTTTGGGCTCTGATAGGAACCAAAGATATGTAGAACGGTTCGTAGGTTGACCTACGGACCATAGGCCACCTCTACGGTTCCACACTTAGTAGAATTTTTATATGCAATAGACCCATAGACCTGATCTACGATCAGTAGATGGGGTCTCGTGGGTCACGTTGTGCCACGTATCAGACATGCTTCAATTCTAAACCAATTTTTCAATAATTCAAACAAGCAACCTAAGTTTAATCATGTAATTCAACACAATTTATGATAGTTTTCCATCCCTAGGGTTTCGGTTACACATTTTTTTAACATGTATTGCATACAAAACTAGGAACCCTAAGTCGAAACTTTCATTTAGACAATTTACCTATTGTTATTTAATTACAAAGATAACACAATCACATTCTATCATCCCAAGGGTGTTTCTAACTACTGTTTATCATGCAATTTCATACCGAAACAACCCAAGGTCAAGATCCACTTCAAGACTTCATATATTGAACAATGAATAAGGAAATTCAAAGTTAAACTGAAGTCTGTTACCTTAAAAGTATCGGAAGTAGGTGATTGTGTGATGAAAATTCGATTCCAACAATTTTTTACTAGCCTTAGACACCTAACCCGGACCTTGAAATCTTCTTGGGAATAAGAAAATGGGAGTGATGGGATTTTTTGGGGGAGAACGAAATGGAAATATGGTAAGGGTGATTATATGTATGGGAGATGGAAGTGATTTGGGGATATAATGAGAGAGTTATGGGATTTGGAGGGGTTAGAAACGGTTAGGAGGGAATATGGGAAGTAGGGGAAGGATTTGAAAATGAAGAGTTATATTAAAAAGGGGTCTGAGTCAGGTCGACTAAACCCTAACTTTGGACCCAAGAAACCCCGTCGACGGGCTGTGGGTCAGCTTACGAGCCGTAGGTTGGGTCCGTAAGTCACTCCATACTTAGAAAAATTGTGAAACTTACCTGGGGTCTACGGACACCATTCACGGTCCGTGGATTGACCTACAGACCGTCGATGGGGTCCGTAGACCTCTGCAATAGACATTTTTTACAGATTTTGCTTTTCAACCCTGGACATGTACCAACTGTTAGAACTTTATTTTTACATTTTATGGACACTTTTTAGACATGGACCCTATGCTATATCTAGCTAACACTAAAACAAAAATAAACTACCACTCTAAAGAATTACAGAAACTCAAATACACAAAGAAAAACTCCTAAATCAAAAAGAAAAACATACGGTTGGCTAGATTGTACATCTTGGGTTGCCTCCCAAGAAGCGGTTGATTTAACGTCATGGCACAACGCAGGCCTCTTGATTACTCAGACTTCATCAAGATAGTAGGCCTCAACCACCTCTTGTACATTTTCCGTTTTTCCCATATAGACCTTGATCCTTTTCCCGTTCACTTTGAACCTTGTTCCCTTGCTGTTTTGGAGCTCGACCGCTCCATGTGGGAGCACTTACGTGACTAAGAATGGCCCGGTCCACTTGGACTTGAGCTTGCTAGGAAACAAGCGCAACCTAGAGTTGAATAGAAGCACAAGATCACCCACAACAAATTCTCGCTTTTCAATCCTTTAATGATGATACTTTTTCATTTTCTCCTTATACAAGGCTGAACTTTCATAAGCTCTTAGGTAAAACTCATCAAGCACATTCAAGTCACTTACTCTCTGATTCGATGCGGCGCCCCGATTCAAATTTAGTTTCTTTAGCACCCATATAGTCTTATGCTCTAGCTCTACCGGCAAATGGCAAGATTTCCCATATACAAGTTGGTAAGAAGACTGCCACGAGTGTATCCGCCAACAATCTCCGTACATTTGAGAAAAGTCACCGGGCCCATGAAGGAACAGAGGTATCTGGGGGAGTAGGCCTCTTGCCCTTGCTTATATCTCTAGATGGGTGTTCTTGCTTGCCCTTGTTTGGAAGATTCGACCTCTCTTCATTCATTTTAAAATTCAGTGCTCTAATCTTTTGGGGTGGCACGATTTTGCCAGCAACTTTTGGTCTAGCAATGTCTGCAAAGCTTCGAGCAAAGTTAGAAAATATTCGAACAAAAGCATTGAAAATCAGTTGTAGGCAGACTCACCGAAACGGTCGACGAATCGCCAAATCGCTTCGGCAACCCAGGCTTCTCGCCAGAAGTTACGAAGCCAAACAACAGGTATAGCATGAATTTGAAGGTGTAATAGGGACATTAGGCGAACCGCCGAGTGATTCGGCGAGCTCCACCCAGCTCGCCAAACAACCTAACGTGCTTATTTTCAACTCAACTTCTCGAACTCAATCCCATGACCTCCGAAAACAAAATCTAACAACGTGCTGCTCAAATTCAAACAGGACCCATATCATACGAGCATATCCCCACAAGATTTAACATAATCCAATGCACTAAATTATGGGGTTTCAATATTTAGAGCAATATGGGTGATGTTTTCAAATTAAAAATAGGCATTCAAACATTTTTAAACCTATCAGAGAGACTCAGCACATGAAAATACAATCAGATCACTTGCATAAGAGTTCAAAACATCAAAAATAAACATGGGGATCAGAAAACCAACCTTAAATGTTGATTAAGTGAAAATTTGAATCGCTAGGCAGCAATGTAATCCAAGGTCCGAGCACCAATCAACAACCAAAAATACTTATGGAGTGCAAAAATGTTGAAAATACTAACTAGGTGTGATTTTTCGAAGTTTGAAAGCGAGGGAAAGTGAAGGTTTTGAAACTTTGAAACCAATGGCCTTTAAAACCGTACAGTTCTCGCCATTCGGCAATAGTAGTCGGGCTCGCCGACCCACTCGGGGAAAAGCCGAGTGTTCACTCATCTCGTCGAGTTTTACAAACGCTCCAGTTAATGTGGGGGTCCAAACGGCAGTCTACGTCGGGATCGCTGACCTGGTCGGCGACTCGTCAATAATTGCCTGAGCTCGCCGAGTTTTACAGAATCCACTTTGAAGATGTTTTGAGTCAAACAGTGGATTAGGTCAGGCGCACCGACTTATTCGGTGATGTGCCGATTGGACCTTTTAGCTCGCTAACCTGCAATTTCCAAACACTCTACACACTTTAACCTGCAAAATCAACACACCATTATTTCTAACAAAAATAAAGCAATAAAGGGTTTTGGGTTTCGTACCAAACAGTGCCTTAGTTAACGTCGTGGCACGACGCAAGTCACCATTTAAACCTCTTTTTTGGGGTTAGCCATAGTATTACCAGGTAACCCCTTTTCATGATATGTGTAGAGACATGACATCACTTGGACTATTTGGGCGTCTTATAGCTGAATAATCATGGAATGGGAGGTCGTCATCTTATTCAACATTTTGATATTTTCTTTTATTTCATTCAACACTCTATCTTGTTCCTTGATTTTGTGTAGAATGAGTGAGAGGACCTCTCCATTTTGTCCACCCTCATGCTGCTTCATCTTTTTACACTTGCGAGGGGGAAGGTACTTGCACTTCCTTTTAAACCTTGCTTCCAACTTCATAACATTCTTGGATAGATCATCCAGCTGAATCAACAATGCTGCCCATTCTTGGTCATTTTCTGCTTCCTTGTTGGCCTTAGCCATCCCATCAAGGCGTTGGGCTACTAATCCATATGGTTGTCGTATCAAACAACCTGCAAAAAGTTGATCAACAGTGCTTCTATTTTTGGGACCAAGGCCTCTATATAAGCATTCTAGCAGCAATTTGTCTGGCATTCTATGATTCGGGCACTGTTGTAGCAATGCCTTAAATTTCTCATAGATAGTCTCACTTTCCACTTGCTGGAATGTTAGGAGGTTATCCCTAAAGTTCAATAACCTCAACAGGGGGTGATCAGTTTGGTTAACATTTTCACCATCTACACTCATTTTTCCTGTTTACAACACACAAACAAACAGAACGAAACTAAAAATTAAGTAAGTAGAACTATAACTAAGAAGAACAAAAATTCTACTAAACTAAAATTTCTCAACTAACACCACTCCCCGGCAGTGGTGCCATTTTGATGTTTGCGTAATCAAGACAGAACTTCCAATTCAAGTGTCTACGATCGTACAATAGTAATATAACCCAACCGAATGGGTTGGGGTCGAATCCCAAGGTTGTGGTTGCAAGAATTAATAGAAAAGTAAAATTAAGTTCTAATCAATCATAGCTATAAACATTAATGAATAAAAACATACTAAATCTAAAGGATTGACACGAATGTCAATTATCAATGGGGGGTTTGTATTCAATTAATGAGCAAAAATAGCAAAAATATAAAGATGCTAGATAGGGAAACGGGATACTTGGGATGTGATAGGAATATGGGATAAAATATACTATTGGGTAAATGCTATTGATAGCAAATCATTGAATATTTGTAAATAGGCTAAACTTTAATGGGGTAAATTCTCTCTCGAGCAACTTACCCCAGATCACCTCGATTTCTCTCGAACATCAAGTTGCAACATTTAAGCGCAGCCTCTTCCTTAGCCCATTCACTCTCTCGAGTTGAATGTGTGGGAGAAGGCCTAGGATTCACTCTCTCGAGCTAAACCCATGATGACCCAATAAGCACCGGCTATCGATTTAGTAGTCTTAGTTTTAAAACCTTTCTCTCGAGTAAGCCAAAAACACTAAGTTGAAATCGTATTTGCAACTACAATCCCATTAAGTTCAAAAGCAACTACTAAACGAAATCACATTTAAACAACAAATAGACTAACAATAAGCAATAACCAACAAGAAATTTAACCCATATTCACAAAATCACACCCCAAGAATTGGGGTTTTAGCTAGACATGAAAAAGAGATAGAAATCATTACCAACAAGTGTTTCCATCAAGTGGGTATGATAGAAAATGTCTTTAAACACGTCTAGGATGAAGATTCTTGGATACCCACTTTCAATTTCTTGGAGTTGAAAACCTTCAAAACCTTCAAGCTCAAGACCAATGTCTCCCAAAAACTCTAAGAACTAAAATCTGAAAATATTCTAAGTCTCAGTAATAATTCTCTACAACTTCATTTTTTAAAGCTACAGAATTAAATAGGTATTTATAGTTTTCAAAAAATTGTGTTGCAAAGGACAGCTTGGCGCAGTTAGTCGGGATCGCCGATACACTCGGTGATTCGCCCTTTGGTTTGGTTCATCGTCTTTCAGTTTTTGCCTTCCGCATCTTCGCGTTTTAATTAATTGGGCGACAGGGAACTACTTCGCTAAACTTCTCGGCGATGCGCCAACTGCTCCCTTTCCTCGCAGACTTGATCTTTTCCTTTAGGGCTTAGCACACTGGAACTTTGGGCGAGGTTAAGGCCCTTTGGCGACTCGCCTAATGTATTAGGTGATCCTTAGGCCTTCTTTTCTTTATTCTTTTTTCAGTTTCCTTGTTCCTTTTTGCTCCATAGTATCCATGCTTTGTCTCTAACTCCAAATACCCGAAACTCAAGGATTTATATCAGTTTTTGAGACAAAATATGCATTTGAGGACACTGAATTCATTAAAATAAAACCATAAATGAGTCCAAATCATGGACTCATCAATAAATAACTAGGGGCATGATTATAATAACATGGCTTGCCTCATCGCTATCTCCCCTTCTTAGCTTACTGAACCTCTGCATGCATTCTTCTAACTTTGGCCACTTTCACTACTATTGCTAATAATCTCATAACTCATACTACCTTTGCGGGTGAAAATACTACCCAAACTCTAAAACACACTTCCTCATATAAATCTCAGCTGAAACAAAATTTAGAGAAGAGAGTATAACTCAGTTTTAGCACAAACACATGATTCATATGAATATGAGTGCATTCTTTCAAATCTCAACAATTAAACTAACTCATAGGCTTCTCTCAAGCCCCTCTGCAGTCTCATGACTTCCTCAAGAATTTTGCTGAGAGAAACTCATTGATAGAGGACTGACTTCGCTTTTCAACCACATCTAGTATGAGGGGTAATCGAATAAATTTGAGAAACGCACGAGTATGAATAACCTTCTTATGACATATTTATATTGCACAATTTAGAGTATGAAAGAAGGAAACTTTTCCTTAAATGTCTTAGTCCCTCATTTATGGAAGTGGTACCCTCACAACTATAAATATATTCTATAGACATTGCCTCATAAGCACCCTAGGACAATTGAACTCTGTGCTCTGATACCAAGTTTGTCATGATCCGAGTTTATAGTTTAGACGTGACCGGCACTCAAGAACCATTGTTGGTCCCTAAGTGAACCCTCATCTTGGTTGACTACAAGAGGAAAGACTAACTCAAGTATACAAAAGCTTAAAACTCAATTTAAATTCATTGAAATCTAATATTGAACTTTAAAAAGTCTGAACAATACTCAACATATATACTCAAAGTTTGTAAAACAACTTAAAAGAAAGTAAATACAGAAAACTCCTCAACTCTGTCTATCAATGAAGCCTCTACTATTAAAGGGTGATATCAAGACAAGACCTATGACATCTCAAAGCTACAAACTATAAGGTAGAGGTGAAGACCTCTAAAATATAAGAAGGATCACCCAAGCTGACTACAATATCACATGACCTCAACGAAATGCTTGTTGATGATTCAGAATACATGTATCTACATCATGAAACGATGCAGGACAAATGGCGTCAGTACATAGAATGTACGAGCATGTAAGGGGAACTCTACAACATAAGTATAAGCTTGAACTGATAATAAGGAAAATATACTCACCTCGTCTCGAATCAATATGTCTCTAGAATACTCAACTTGCCTCAGAAATACTCAATGAATACTTCACTGAAACTGAAAGACTGCTCAACTTAAAATCAAAGATACTTAACTCAAATTGAAAGAAACAATAAAAGATGCTATATACATGAAACATTTAAAACAGTAGATAATAACTCAAATGTATATGAAAATACAATAATAATAACTCATTACTCTTATTTGGGAGATTCTCTAACCGACGACAATCACTATGATAAATGTGATGATACAGCGTCTCGCACACGCTACCAGAATTGTCATTTACCTTGTCGGAGTATAGGGCATCCTCAACTAAGTGTATCCACTAAACTATGCCTAAAAACCAATAAGGAATCTTCTAAAAAGGATGACCATTTACCCATGTTGGCAGACATGGTTTATAAGGATTTTGAGTTATCTGAACTCATCACCATATCTGTGCTCAATACTACTCCCAATAAGATATACTTATGCTCATATGTTTAAAAACATAACTCTTCCTCTGCTTTGAAATAATTGCTCAAACTAACCTCTTATAAGAGGTAACTGATCTTGAAATATCTTTCGAACTCATAACTCATTTAGAAATCGTAGTTTCTCTTTTATCAATGTAAAAATTAACACCTCTAGGAATACATAGTCCTCTTATACTCTTACTCAACTCATACTTGAAAACTCTATCTCAAAATCATATTATAGTATGATTATTGATGACCCGAGAAGTCATACTGCATAAACATTGATGGTATATCTAGATACCATATTGCTTATACATTGATTGCATAATCGATTGTCATATTAATTATATTTTAGAAAACTTTTTTCTCAAAACTCAGTTTAAGAACTCTAGTGTTGGATTTTAAGAAGCTTCTCAAAATTCATAACTCAACTTAAATTATTGACATGAACAACTCAACTTAGGGGTCTTAATAGCAATATGAAAACTCAGTACTCAGAACTAAGACTCAAGAACTCGAAACTCATAACTCAATGATATTACTCCTCTCAAAGATACTCAATTTATGGAGTTAATTCAGAATATGGGCATGAACGACTCGACTCAAGGATCTCAATAATAATGTAGAATCCTGAATACGCTCTTCTCATTCTCATATTCATTTACTCAAGTCTTGAAACAAATTATAAATAATTGTAGAAGACTTCTTGAAAAGACTCAAAGGGACTTTCTCAAACTTTACTCTTAACTCAAGCTTGAATTTGAAATGTAAATTCAAGAGTTATAATTCATGATATATAGGATCTCTTGATGGTTAATGAAGGTTTAAATAGTTAGGATTAAAAAGAGCATGAAAACTCGACTCAAATGAACAAGTATGGATCAAACAATGGAAAGGAAAAGTGGGATGACGCTCTGGACTCAAAGTTGACGCATCGCGCCAAGCCACCATTTACTGAGGATCTGATTGGGCACACTGCTGGCACGTCGCACCAGTCCTCCATTTACAGGGGGTGTTATTGGGTGCACTGTTGGCACGTCGCCCAATCCACAAACTAGAAACTTTCAATGAATTTTTCTTCTCGATTTTTAATCCTATTTCACCTAAAATTGATTGGTTTCTTCCAAACATTCTTAGATTCGTAAACCCAACATAAGTAACGAAATTCTACTCTAATTTCCTCAAGAACGGCCCTCAAACTCGAAACCCTCACCTCAAGAACTCATCAAACTCCATTAATAAAGAATGAAGATAGGACAGGACAAGAAAATCTACAATCACATAACCAAAGCCTATATAGAAAATATTCACAAAATACAAACCTTTTTAAACAAAAACCCCAGATCTAAAACTACCCAAAATCCACACGAAGATTATATTACCCAAACCTTACAAGGATATAATAAACTAATTGCCTTACCAAAGACAAATGCAAATCTAGTAGCAACTTGTTACAACTATGGATTACTAAACACAGTATATACCCAAATAGGAGATGAAATAGCTACGATACCGGAACTACACAAAGCATTCATGAACTACAAAAGAATAACCAAGGGAACCCTTTTTTATATAAAATTCTATTCAGTACCAGCCGAGATACTTTATGATGAAATTAAGCCAATAATACAAGTTATAAAAATTGGATTAACCAGAGAAATGATCATACCGGAAAAAATAGAAGAACAAGACGAAATACAAAAAGTGGAGATACCAGCATTCTATGCAGGAAAACGAGTTATTGGAATAGCTACTATCTTAAATGAGTTAACATCCAATTATTCAAACAAAAATTCAATATGGAGTTATTATTCAAGAGAGCAAACAATGATATATTCAAATTGTCGAGAAATTAGAGCAGCAGATATGGAAGAACTCAGGCAATGGGCACTAAGTCTGCTAAAACCTGAGCAACAGCCAACTACAAGAGCTATAA
>JAJOOH010001761.1:0-11851 GCA_029582605.1 Solanum gracilifrons | reverse complement strand
TATTGGGCATTTGGATTAACCTGATTTGATGATATGTTCAAGGGGAAACAAAGCATTGTCTGCTTCAAATATGCCTATTGCTCAACGAAAATGGGTATTTCTAAATAAGCAATTGAAATTGTGGTCCTAATAGTTGCATACTCGATATCTAAATACATGATAAAAGTAGGCAAGAAACCAATGAAAAAACACAAAATTGTTTTTTGGAACGTAGATGATTCACATAACATGGAACTTATGTTACATAAATTAACATAGATAGATTGGATACCAGAAGTTTTGAAGAAGGGAAAAACATTGTTACGATTTATTTACAGACATGCTACGGTCCTAAAGCTTCTAAGAGATGCTTGTCCAAATGAGGATAACGTCAATTGTGTAGTTTTTGTCTCTATCAAAATATTATATCTTAGAAAGAATACTTAATTAGGTTGTTTCAGTCCTCTAATTGGCGTACCTCAATCTTGGCAGCTACTTAATTAACCATTTTTTACTTTCTTTTACCCTCACTTGTAGAAGATAGGATTGGGGTACGCCAATCAGAAGAATAAAACATCCTAATTAAGTGGTTCTATGATACAATATTTTCTAGAGAGAAAAAAGGCAAAATTTACCTTATCTTTGAAGACTTTACAAGTTCATCAGGGCAAACGTTTCTTAAAAACTTCAGGACAGTAACAAGGTTGTAAATAAATTATGCGAGTGGTTTTGCAATCTCCGAAATTTTTGGTATCTAGTCTATCTTTGTTAATAGCTACAAAATAAGTTTCATGCAATTAGAATGATCTATGGTCCAAGAAACTATCCTGCATTTTTCCATTAGGTTCTTGCCTGATTCCATCTTGCCAGAAGATATCGAGTTGACATTAATTGGACCACAGTTTAAACTCTTGATTTAGATAAACATATTTCTCTGATTAAGATAAGCCTATTGCTCAAAGAAAATGTGTCAGATTTTGTACCAAACATCCTATTTCTAAATTTGTGTCTTGTGACACCTTGTGCCCCTCCTATAGAGCTTTTGCCTTGTCCATTTTCTCTGTGTCTATTCCAAAGGATTGGAGGGAAGCATTCAAAGATCCTAAATGAAAATAAGATATGCTTGAAGAAATGAAGGTAGAATCATGCAAGAAGATATCGAGTTTGACACTAATTGATTAAGATAAGCCTATTTCTCAAATAAAAGGAGTTAGATTTTGTACCAAACATCCTATTTCTATATTTGTGTCTTGTGACACCTTGTGTTCATGTTGTAGAGCTTTTGCCTTGTCCATTTTCTCTGTGTCTAGTCCACAAGATTGGAGGGAAGCTTTCAAAGATCCTAATTGGAAATAAGATATGCTTGAAGAAATGAAGTCTCTAGCAAAAATAAGTCTTGTGAATTAGTCGTTCCTTCACCAGAAAAGAAATTGGTTGACTGCAAGTTGGTAGACATAGTGAAACATAAAGCGAATGGTTCGATTGAAAGGTTCAAGGTCAACCTTGTAGATAAGGGATTCACTTAAACGTATTAAATGGTTTATCAAGAGGATTTATCTTGTGCAATCAAGGCTCTAGCAAAAATAAGACTTGGGAATTAGTCGTTCCTTAACCACAAAAGAAATTGGCCTGCTGCAAGTTGGTATTCATAGTGAAACATAAAGCTAATGGTTCGATTGAAAGGTTCAAGGTCAGCCTTATAGATAAGGGATTCACTTAAACGTATTAAATGGATTATCAAGAGAGATTTGGAGTTATTTTGTGCAGTCAATCTTGATTGAGAATTGCAATAGTTTGAAGTAAAAAAGTAATTCTTACATGGTGACTTGGAAGAAGAAGTTTATATGGAGATTACTCCTGACTTTGATAAGGAAAACGAGTCAAGAAAAGCTGCGTAGATTGAATAAAGCCTTATACGGGCTAAAACAGTCTCTCAGAACATGATTAGATATATATAGCAAATCTATGATCAACAAAGCAATGTTAATCATACTCTCGTTATAAGATATCACAAGGGTAAAATCACTCTTCTTATATTTTATGTTGCTCACATAGTAATGACAGATGATGGCAAAAAAGAGATGGTTCAACTAATAAAGCTCTGGGTTCAGGAATTTGATATCAAGGGTCTAATGAAGCTCCAATATTTTAAGTGAATTCAAGTGTCTAGATTAGGAAAAAGAATCTTAAGGGGACATAAATTCTAGATTTTCTAGAAGAAAATTGTATGTTGAGTTGTAAGCTAGCAGGATCATCAAGTGAGAGCAACCACACGCTACAAGCAGGGATAGAAGAGTCGGTTGATAGAAAAAATTATCAGTGATTGGTTGGAACACTCATTTATATTTCACATACTAGACCTGATATAGCATAAGGAGTTAGCGTGGTAAGTCGGTTCATGCATGATCCTCGTGATTCTCATATGCAAGTTGTTCTTTTAATTCTGCGGTATTTAAAATCTACTCTTGGAAAAGGTCTTCTTTTCACCAAACATGGTCACCTCCGTATAAAAGCTTTTTCAAATGTTGATTGGGTTGGATCTCTAGATGATAAGAGGTGTACAACATGTTATTGCACACTCGTGGGAGGGAACTTAGTCATTTGGAGAAGCAGGAAGAGAAGTGTAGTTGCTAGATCAAGTGTTGAAGCATAGTATAGAGTTATGGCTCAAGATGTTTGTGAACTTATGTGGATACAAAAGCTACTAGAAGAACCGAAATTATACGAAGATGATATATTATCTTTGTACTATCGTAACAAGGCTTCCATTAGTATATAATAATATCCCATAATGCAAAACAATATGAGCGAACAAAATATATTAAAATTGATCGACACTTCATCAAGGAAAAGTTGACCAATGATACCTTGAGCTAGTTCCATGTGACATATATCCAATTAGGTAGATTCTTATCTGATTTAGTTTCCAGCATTATAGAAATTATATTTTATTTCCCTAAATATGTATTTCATAGTTAGGCATTTCACTACTAAAAACACAGGATTTAGCGACAAATTTTTTTATAGCTAAGCAACAAAATCTTTCACTAATCCTATTTAGCGACAAATTAGCAATAGATTTTTGTTAGCTACGAGTGAAATAGCAACAAATTAGCGACGGAGTTCACAACTAAATCCATCATTTTAGTAGTGTTGGTTTTGTGCATAAATACCTCTATGATTGATTGTGCATAGAGCTTGAGAATGAATGAAATCTCTGTTCTCAAAGTCTACAATTTCAATACATCTCACTATTTCGTCTTTATATTAATCTGTAAAATGGTGAACTTGTAAAAATATTGTAAGATTACATATCATAATTAATAAATCAAATTAGATGACATACGTAATCCAGAGAACTTACTTGTTCTTGTCATAGCGGAAGCGGAAGAGTAGAATGAATCGCAATTGAATTTTACTACTCGATGGTGGTTGTCAAATATGTAGTAGCAACCCCTATACCGCAGCCTAAACCCTAACTGATTGAGGAGGGAATAATGTGTAGGATTGCTATATTCTTTTTATATGTGGTATGTTTCTCTCTTTTTAATAACACATCATATGTGTGTTTAAATAGAAATTATTAGGGCTAACTAGTTACCAGAATGGGCCTTAAAGCACCTCTTATGGGTGGGCCCGAATTTCCTACTAATATAAATTGAATAACTACAACGAAATTGATTCTCTTGAAAATCTTTATATTGGTTTTAAAAATAGTTATAGCCTTAGAGGATTTAACAACACGATTTCAAATACACAAGTAATATAAATGTTTTACATGGGATGAGGGGAACACTATCAGGAATTTCTAACGAGTTAACAGACAAATAACTTCAAGACAACAAACAAAAGAGCAATGACAAAAAAAGTTATATATCATAAAGCCTATATGATAATTAAGGGGTAGTGCACGAACTATCTTACATTCACACAGGATACGGAAAAGGGTCACACCAATGGGTACTTGTAATGAAGATAACTTACACGGCGTAAATATCAATGACTAATTCCACGACTATTCGTAACTTAAATGTCCATAGAGATAACTTTATCATTGTTCTTATGCTTACCTGAGGATAAATAAAGTAAAGGGTAAATTTGCATTATCATTTTACTTTCTGTTCATGCAAATATATCTATTCTAAATGAGTTCAAATTAAAACTCTAATGATGAAGAAAATCAGCCTCCATTCTTCAAGATTTTATGAATCAACCAATTAAAAATAGAAAAATGTTACTAATTAGCCCCCTCAATTTTCTTTTCAAGTAAAATTTCACCCCGACAAATTTTTCCACTTTTCAACCCTTGGAACGATCAATACGTGAATGCGGGGACATGTTGAAGAATAATCAAGTAAATAAAGTGTGTTTACCCTAACATCTTAAGATTTAAAAATGATATTGTCATACAATTCAGATAGTTTACCTTAAAACTCACAATGAAAGCAACTTCCTCTAGCCTTGAGACGATACTGAACAAAGACTTTTGTATCATGAATCTAGAATCCGATCAACGACTTTTGTCTTTCTCAAACAAGTTGGATAGATCAAAACTAGGAGAAATAGAAATAGTATCGAAAGAATTCAAACAAGTAGGCTTCATTGGTGGTGAGATTTGCTCTGTGTCTCGGAACACTTTGCACTCAAAATTAAGACACCATGCAAGCATATATAAAAAGTGTACACTTGGTGGGATTTGGAATGGTGGAGGTGGACAAGGATTCAAGAATCTCTATGCTTCTTCTTTCTTCAATGACTATGCAGCTATGGTACCAACATTATTGTCTAATTTGTTAATTTCTTTTTCAAAAAATAAGATTGTATTTTTGTTAATTGTGTATTTGTACAGGTTGGTATAATTGACTCCAAAAAGGCCTCTGGAAGAGCTAAACCAATACAATACCTATATGGTGCAAAGCTTGCTTGCAACACAAAAGTGAAAGACATAAAATCAGTATTTCCTAACATTGATGTACCTTTTATATGCATGGACTTGGTATATGAGTACACTTTGCTTGTTGATGGATTTGGTAAGTTAATTCTTAATTAATTTTGAATTGACAATTGATGTTTTGTTATGATCTTGTGTGTCCCACATTGAATTGATGGGAGCTAGGGCTTTGAGGTGTGATTTAGGCCTAAAATTGTTACATGGTATCAGAGCTCATTCCACGAGGCCAATGCTCTGAGTGATGGTTTGGACTTGAAAAGGGTGCCAGTCGTGATCAACTAGGCTCAATCATGACCTATGAGGTAGTTTGTATTCAAGTGGGGGTGATTGTTATGATCCCGTGTGTTCCATGTAAGTTGAATGGAGATGGTGTGAAACTTCAATAAATTTGGGTTCTTCTACCTCAAATAGATAGCTTTTGAGGTGTGAGAATTAGGTCATGATTTTTAACGTTTCTTCTTTTACCTAAAATTAACAGACTTGCATCCCAAACAAGAGATCACAATGGTGCATGAAATTAAATACAAGAATTATATTGTTGGAGCAGCTTGGCCCTTGGGTTATGCCATTGATGTTGTTTCATCTTCCTCCTGATTTGAACATTGTCATCTTTGAATTTTATCAATATTTGATGTTATTATTAATGTCTTAATTACTCTTTTTTGGGATCCATATATTCTGGTGTACCCCTTAAAATATCATTAACCCCTAGAAAGTAGAAGGGGTGTTTGATTAAATAATAGTACTTATTAAAAATATGAGAAATTGATACCTACTTGATTAAGTAAAAAATCATTCATTTTGTTTAGACTACATGTAATATGGACCAAAGGGAGTAACTACTTTAAAAGCTCTTATAAAATTAATTATCTGTTTATTCATTTAACTAAATTTCAAATTATAAATATTTTATTAATGAAAATCAAATACAGTAGAGAGTATGAGAGAGACGGAACTAAAGCGGGCCGAGGGGGTTCAGTTGATCAATCCGTTTGAAGTAAAATTAGACTAACTAGGGAACAAATGATTTTCTTCCCTCAAAAAATAAATATAAATTATTGAATTCCCTTGACAGAAGAAAAAATGTTGATATAATGATAAAGGAAATTGAAAAATTACATTAGATCGCATGCTTGTTCATTTTCTACATATATTTTAGTATATTTGGAATTGTTTTTGTAGAATGTCATTGAGAAAGTGTAAATAAATATAGGGAAAATAATCAAATATGATACTGAATTTTGAGAAAAGCTCATCTATGTCATCCATTAGAAGTTTGACTCATCTATGTCATTTTCGCTTAAGAAAAGGTTTATCCATGCCATTATGGATTAACGAATAACCCATCTGATTTTGATAAACCACGTCACTCTGTCTACATTGTGAATAATGATTCAACAACCTCATTTTTTACAAAAAAAAGAAAAAGAAAAGGAAAACTTCAAAAAACACATTTGATTTTTTTTTTTTTAAAAAAAATCCAAATTGAAAACTTGCTCAATAACAATATGATTATTTCATGTGGGATTATAATTTGTTTCTTTTTAAAAAATAAACAAGAATTCAATGAGTTTTTAGAAATTTGGCTGATTTTATTTTTAAAATAAAATAAACTTAATGACGTGGGTGAATCATTGTTCACCACGTGGACAAAATAGTTTTGCGAAATCAAATAAGTTTACAGTTAACCCATAAATGAGTTTTTTTTGAAACGAAAATGGCATAGATGAGCCAAAGTTTTAACGAATGACATGGATGAACATTTTCTCAAAGTTCAGGAAACCTTTCCACATCTGTTGCATTGTTACACGCATAATTTCAAGATCAAAGGCCGAATTGTAAATAAAGTTGGAAACTAAAGCAGCTTATTAGACCTCGATCTTTCCAGAAACAACTTGGTTGGATCGATTCCCAGAACAATCGGCGACTTGCAAAAGCTTCAATGCTTCAACTTGAGTGACGACAAACTTAAAGGATTTACTAGAGATAATATTTGTAAATTACGGCATTTGGGTGATATTAATTAACTTGGGTCAAAATCAAATTATAGGATCTCTTCCAAATTGTTTAGGGAATGTCACTTCCCTATATAGATACATATGGGTTCCAATAAATTTGAGTTACAATATAACTACAAGCTTAGAAAATCTTAAAGATTTAAGTGGTTCTTGACTTATCATCAAACAACATAGTTGGTTCTTTACCTTCTGAAATAAGAAATCTAAAGGTTGTGACACAGATGGATCTATCAATGAATCAATTATCAAATTGAATTCCTAGAGAAATGGGAGGATTGCAAATTTTGGGCACTTTCTTTGAGAGAATAAATTGCAAGGATCTATACCTGACTCAATAGAAACATGATAGGTTTGAATTTTCTAGACTTTTCTCATAATATATTGGAAACTATTCTCATGTCTAGGGAGAAACTTCCCTCAAGTATTTCAATGTTTATGTCAACAAATTGTATGGTAAAATACCCTCGGGGGTTCCTTTTAAGAACCTATTGAGTTAGCTTGTAATCAACAATGAAGCATTGTGTTGTTCTTCAAGATTAAGTGTCCCGCCATGTCTTACTTCATCAAAGCATAGATCAAATATGAATCAAATGATATATATAGTTTTTCTTTTACTCAGAATTGCACTTGTATTTGTTCCTAATACCCTTGTGTTTGTATGGATAAGGTACAAAAGAGGTAAAAGTGCCTCTCAACAAGCTTATTCATTCTCTATCTCAACAAGATAAAGAATTTCATACTATGAACTGCTTGAAGCAACTAATTTGCTTAAGCTAGAATAATCTGATTGGTTCGGGAAGTTTTGGCTATGTCTACAAAGGCATTCTCATATATGTCCTATTCCAATTAAAGTGTTTAATCTGACAGGGGAAGTACTTTTAAGAGTTTTGACTCAAGCTATGATGGCCCAAGCTAATAGAGAGACCATTACTCTAGTGAACCCAAATGGGGGTACGACGGTGATAAGGGCGAGAGACTTTACTAGCATTAATACTCCCAGGGTTCCATGGGTCAAAAGTTAATGAGAACCCTAAAGAATTTGTTGATGAGATTTATAAGATAGTGAAAATTATGGGAGTGTTTGTAACATCTCGAATTCGAAAAGATAGGAAATTTTAGTTTTTCACAGGCCTAGTGTCAGTACAAATGATGCCACCCTAGACCCGTAGGAGGGACAATGGTCCATAGGTGGTGACGTATTTGGCAAGTTTGAATTTTTTAAAAATGATTGGTTCCGTTACTTTTGTACGGTTCACTAGGGCGGTTCGTCATTCAATGCATGAGTCGTAAATAGGTCTCGTAAGTGAGTCCTAGACTTAGAGAAATTTGGAGGCCAAGATTGGGACCTACGGTCGTGATCCACAGTTCGTCGATGGACCCACGGATCGTAGGTGTGGTCCGTCGTTGGAGGTCCACAATTGGTGATCTCTAATCTCACCCACAACCAACCAGGACGGTCCGTGGTCTGACCAATGGACCGTGGACTGGGCCGTGCGTGGGGTCAGCAGTTATTTTCCTTCAGGGATTTTGGATCTTTTCCTAATTATTCTAGCCTAATACTACGTCAAAGATAAGGTCAATTGTGCCATTTTTGTCTCTATAAAATATTATATCATAGAAAGAACATTTACTTAGTCGATTTCAGTTCTCTAATTGGCATATCTTAATCTTGGCTTCTACTTAATTAACCATTTTTTACACTCTTTTACCCTCACTCGTAGAAGACAAGAATGAGGTACGCCAATCAAAAGAATAAAACATCCTAATTAAGTAGTTCTATGATGCAATGTTTTCTAGAGACAAAAAGGGCAAAATTTACCTTATCTTTGAAGACTTTACAAGTTCATCAGTACAAGTGTTTCTTAAAAGCTTCAGGACAATAACATGGTTGTAAATAGATTGTGAGAGTGTTTTTGCATCCTCCACAACTTTTGGTATCTAGTCCATCTTTGTTAATTGTTGTAAAATAAGTTATTTGCAATTAGAAGGATTTATTGTCCAATAAACTATCCTGCATTTTTCCATTAGTTTCTTGCACGATTCCATCATGACGAAAGATATTGAGTTTGACATTAATTGGACCACAATTTTAACTCATGATATAGATATACCTATTGCTCTGATTAATATATTCCTATTGCTTAAAGAAAAGGAGTCAGATCTTGTATCAAACATCCTATTTCTAACTTTGTGTCTCATGCCACCTTGTCCCCCTCCTATAGTGGTCTCCCCCTTTAAGGCCATATTTGTAGTTGAACTTGTACCAAGTGCCACTTTTTAACCTCTATCATTTTGTATGTACATGACTATTAAAATATGTTTGGATGTGTTATTTTAGGGAGACTATTGGGCATTTGGATAAACCTGATTTGATGATATGTTCAAGGAGAAACAAAGCATTATTTGGTTCAAATATACCTATTTCTCAAGGAATAGGGGTATACCTAAACAAACAATTGAAACTATGGTCCAAGTAGCTGCATACTCGATATCTAAATACATGATAAAAGTAGGCAAGAAGCTAATAGAAAAACACAAAATAGTTTTTTGGAACACAGATGATTCCCATTGCATAGAACATATGTTACAGAAATTAACGAAGATAGATTGGATACCAGAAGTTTTGAAAAAGGCAAAAATATTGGTATAATTTATTTATAGACATGCTACAGTCCTAAAGCTTCTAAGAGATGCTTGTCCCAATGAGCTTGTAAAGTCTTCAAAGATAACGTCAATTGAGCAGTTTTTGTCTCTATAAAATATTATGTCCTAGAAAGGACACTTAATTAGGCGGTTTCAGTCCGCGAATTGGCGTACCTCAATCTTATCTTCTAGTTAATTAACCATTTTTTACTTTCTTTTACCCTCACTTGTAGAAGACAGGATTGAATTAAACATCCTAATGAAGTGGTTCTATGATACAATGTTTTCTAGAAACAAAAAGGGAAAAAATTACCTTATCTTTGGAGACTACAACTTCATCAGGACAAACGTTTCTTAAAAGTTTCAGGACAATAACATGTTAGTAAATAGATTGTACGAGTGTATTTGCACTCTCCAAAACTTTTGGTATCTAGTCTATCTTTGTTAATTGCTGTAAAATAAGTTTTTTTTTTTTGCAATTAGAAGGATCTATGGTCCAAGAAACTATCCTTCATTTTTCCATTAGTTTCTTGCATGATTCCATCATGCCGGAAGATATTGAGTTTGACATTAATTGGACCACAATTTAAACTCATGATTTAGATATACCTATTGTGCTGATTAAGATATTCATATTGCTTAAAGAAAATGAGTCAGATCTTTTATCAAACATCCTATTTCTAACTTTGTGTCCCATGACACCTTGGCCCCCTCCTAATGTGGTCTCCCCCTCTAAGTCCATATTTTCAATTAAACTAGTATCGAGTGCCACTTTTTTAACCTTTAACCTTTTGTATGTACATGAATATTAAAATGTGCTTGGATGTATTGTTTTGTGGAGACTATTGGGCATTTGGATAAACCTGATTTGATGATACGTCAAGGAGAAACAAAGAATTGTTTGGTTCAAATATACTGTTGTTCAACGAAAAAGGGTATACCTAAGCAAGAAAATGAAAATGTGCTCCAAATAGTTGCATACTCAATATCTATCTACATGGTAAAAGTAGGCAAAGAACTAATGGAAAAACACAAAATAGTTTTTGGAACGCAAATGATTCCCATTGCATGGAACTTATGTTACAGAAATTAACGAAGATAGACTGGATTGAAGAAGGCAAAAACATTGGTACAATTTATTTACAGACATGCTACAGTCCTAAGGCTTCTAAGAGATGTTTGTTCCAATGAGCTTGTAAAGTCTTCCAAGATAACAACAATTCTGTAGTTTTTGTATCTAAAAAATATTATATCCTAGAAAGAACACTTAATTAGGTGGTTTCAGTCCTCTAATTGACGTACCTCAATCTTGAATTCTACTTAATTAACCATTTTTGACCCTCACTTGGAGAAAACAAGATTGGGGTACGCCAATCAAAAGAAAAAAAAAATTCTAATTAAGTGGTTCTATGATACAATGTTTTCTAGAGACAAAGGGCAAGATTTACCTTATCTTTGATGATTTTACAAGTTCATCTGAACAAACATTTTTAAAAGCTTCAGGACAGTAACATGATTGTAAATAAATTGTGCGATTAATTTTGTATTCTCCAAAACTTTTTCTATCTAGTCTATCTTTGTTAATTGCTGTAAAATAAGTTCTATGCAATTATAAGGATCTACGGTCCAATAAACTATCATGCATTTTTCCTTTAGTTTCTTGCAGGATTCCATCATGTCGAAAGATATTGAGTTTGACATTAATTCGACCATAGTTTGAACTCATGATTTAGATATACTTATTTCACTGATTAAGATATTCCTATTGCTTAAAGAAAAGGAGTCAGATCTTTTATCAAACATCCTATTTCTAACTTTGTGTCCCATGGCACCTTGTCCCCCTCCTGTAGTGGTCTCCCCCTCTAAGGTCATATTTGCAGTTGAACTAGTACTGAGTGCCACTTTTTAACCTCTAACCTTTGGTATGTACATGAATATTAAAATGTGTTTGGATGTGTTGTTTGGGGAGACTATTGGGCATTTGGATTAACCTGATTTGATGATATGTTCAAGGGGAAACAAAGCATTGTCTGCTTCAAATATGCCTATTGCTCAACGAAAATGGGTATATCTAAATAAGCAATTGAAATTGTGGTCCTAATAGTTGCATACTCGATATCTAAATACATGATAAAAGTAGGCAAGAAACCAATGAAAAAACACAAAATTGTTTTTTGGAACGTAGATGATTCACATAACATGGAACTTATGTTACATAAATTAACATAGATAGATTGGATACCAGAAGTTTTGAAGAAGG